>JAHPZR010008776.1:0-20839 GCA_019787425.1 Platygyra sinensis | reverse complement strand
GCACTTTCGCTGAAGTCTTGATTTGAGATTATAAAAATTGTTTCCATCCAGTTTCTTCATTAGCAATAGAAATGCGAAAAATTAGCCGTTGTGGTTCACGTTCTCCAAACAACGCAGAATTTGGTCATTTCACGTTGTTGTTTTGCAGAGGACGGCAAAGAAATGTACCAAAGATTTAAAACGCACGTGCACAGCTATTGTTTTGCTCATTAAACCTTTTGTTTGGTGACGTTTCTGGTTGTCGTTGCCGTCGTGTTTTGCGTAAGGTTCCTAATGAAAGAAAAAAGCGACCGCCGAACGGGAGTCTTCGCGAACTTTTTTGGTGTTCCTTTTTTATCTTTTCAATTTAGGCTTTTCGCTTGTAAGTCTAAGTTTGTTTCTCTTGAAGCGACGAGTAAAGCAAGAGCCCGAAAAACCAGATATTCTTGCAGGGCAAACTTCTCCGCGTCGCGAGAAATTCATCGTTTTCTCGCGAGCTAACTGCTTGTAATTTGTTCCAAACTATACGCTTCAATGGTTCTCGAGAGACAAGAGTCTCGTCTCTCTCAAAACCCAAATGGTAGGCTACCATCTTGTCAACAACCACACACTGCTACACTAAATGTAAGTACTCACTAGCTCAAACAGAATAGACAGTGCAAGCAGCGTGTCCAATAAGAGAACAGCATTGGTACACATATTCAACACTAATAGATTTATGCTAATTAACCTTATCGTTACCTATGTGGCACAGGAAAAATAGGCTCTATCCTACACAAACGATCTCTTTGGGCTCATCGTGCAATTTTTAGGGCATCTGCATAGGAGGCTACAGGAAGAACGGCACTGCAGGGCTTGAAGTTAACTTTTCAGTCCACTTGCAAAGTTTGGCTAGTACAATTTTTCCCACTAGCAAACTGGTGAGACCACTAGCAAATTCTTTCCAAATGTTTGGGAGACATGGATGATTCTACATGTAACTCGCAAACATTCGCTAGTGGATATTTTTCTCACTCACAGCTTATCAAAATCACTCGCATTTTGTGAGTTTTAATTTCAAGCCCTGTACTGTAACCATCCAAGCGTGTAACATCAGACTGTTGTTCATTTAAACTAGCTATTAACAAACATCACATAATACCTGATCAGAGTTCTCCTCATACTTTCTTCCTTCTCGAGGAGCCAGACTGGGTGGTAGTGTGACATAGTGGAGATACACTGGAGATGACACATAAATACTCGGCAAAAGGTTGCTTACAGTTGTAGCCTTATACTGGAAGGACACATTCTGTCCAAGGGGTAGATCACTGGATATTTCATAGACAAGTACATCATTGAGTGTATTGTTGTACCTAAAAGACAAGGCAAATTTACAATGTATTACCTCAGGACTTGTACAGTATTACCATGGTTACATGTAAATATTGCTATCAAGTTTTTGGCAGTCCTCCCCTCTGACTCCAAATTTTAAATAAACAGTAACAAACAGCAACACTGTTGACTTTTCAAGTCACACTGCACTTAACATTAACACTCTTTCAAATCTGAAAAATGGAGTCTCACTCTTGCAGGTACATGCCTACCACTTCCAAGTTTTAGAATCACCTCTTAAATTATTTATAGAATTACATGACCTATTACATGATGTATTTCTTATGAAATACATCCTGTGGATTGAGCAGATCCTGATTGTTGTACAATTGTACACCTCACTGTACATGCAAGCTGGTTGGTATCTTGAAACATATCCTCTGTACCTTACCAAACTACATGCATCCATCAACAATCTGATCAGCCCTTAAGGCAGCGAAATACGAGAAACAAAAACCTCAACTTGTTGTGCAACATTGTTTCGTTGCAAGTTTTTGTCGATGTTTCCCGTTTTTCACCTTGCGTGATCAACTTGTCGCGTAACAAAAAACATTTGTTGCGGGTTGAAAAAAGTTGTTGCGAAAAGTAGAGTGCGGGTCTACTTTGAGCAACAAATTTTGGCCTTGTTGCTCGTTTTCATCAAACTCACAACTTGTCGCGCAACAAAATCTGCTCGTGCCCTAGCAAATCAACCAATCAGCGCTCTGCATTTCTTCAACCCGCAACAAATGTTTTTGTTGCTGGTCAAGTTGATCACGCAAGGTGAAAAAACGGGAAACATCGACAAAAACTTGCAACGAAACAACGTTGCGCAACAAGTTGAGGGTTTTTGTATCTCGTATTTCGCCGCCTTAATTCAAGATCTTGATCATGATCCTATTCAAGATGCTTCTGAGCATCCTGCAGGATCCTATGTAGGTTTTCTAAACCAGGGTGGTAGAGATTGGCATGTATAATGTGAGCAATGGAAAATTCATGACCTCGTACAGTTACAGCAATGAACTTCATTCTACAGTATTCACAGGTCTTTCATTAAAGGCCAGGCAGTCACAGGCCAAAGTAATTAATTGTGAGGATGTTTTTCTCTGCCTGGGTTTGGCATCTAGAGGAAAGGTTTTCTTTTAAGAAGTTCATTTCAGAACATTTTAACCACCTGCAAGAAACAGGTGCCTTCCTGCTGAAGACATGATCTTGAAACCCCAGCTTTCATGGGCCATGAAAAGATGTATCATGGCATGTCAAGGGTAAGTCATGGTTTTTATTAATTTTTCATGAAACAGTGTCTTCTATAAACAAAAGTGTTACCTTGGGTTTCTACTAGGGGCTTGGTCTCCAGCTTTCACTGACAGATCACCTCTGCTTGGACTACCAGATTTTCGGACATTCTTGAAGTACTCTTTGGGTGCAGCAATTTCTAACAGCACACCAAAAGCAGGTGACGTTGACAGTTTAGAATGATACAGTTGCACAGTAAATGTGAGGTCATAATTCCGCTGCACTCCAGAGGTCCGATCCACACTCACAGTGACAGAAAGGTCAGGTTCGATTATCTTTAAAAACATTGAAACAAAAAGAACAATTAGAAATCACAACTTACAGTTTGTTTATTTGTTTTGTTTTCCTTTTCTTTAAGTTTATTTTAATTATTTACATTTCTTTTGCACTTTGTATTTGTTCTTTGTTTTCTTTTATTTTTATTGTGTTTTGTCATTTTTGTTGGTGTTGTTTTTTGGTTTTAGTCATTTTTTTTTTTTTCGAAAGCGCATACAGACCATTTTCTCAGTTAATCCATGTGTGAGATTTTAATGGTTTGTTTGTACAAGTAAAAAAGGTAATATCTACATAAAGAGCTAAGTGTCCCATCAGACCAACACTACATTCAGTACTACAGATGTACACTACATCTCCAGTTTCTGTCAAGCCATTGAACAACAATGACATGTTAAGAAAGGAAGAAACAATTACGTTAGCTAATACATACTAAAGAGGTGTATGCATGTATACTGTATACGCGCATGCACATATTAAAGCATACGTGCATGCGTGTATTAAAGCATATGGGTATACACATATTGGGCTGACACGAATTACACAGTCATATATTTCTGTTCGCTTATATCTGAGCTGAATTGTACATAAACTCAGAACCTGAAGAGTGCCCATTAACCTTTCACATGCCTTTTATGGTTTTCTGCTCTTAAACACGACTTGCCCGTGGGACAAGCACATTGTCTGATGTCTATTAAACAACTACAGAAACAGAGGAAAATGGACTCCAAGTTGCAGTAGAATTGAAATATATTGAACAGTAATAACTTACAGCAAACCTTTAACTTGACAAAATAAGTGTAAAGATTCCTATAAATTCACTATTCTACAGCCATTCATTTGTTTCGGTGACTTCATCTGGCCTTAGTAACCAGGCCTGTTAAGACTAATCCCCAGGCTCTAAATTTGAGCCAATAATGGTGGAATCTCAAAAGCATCAGTCCATGCTGTTTGCTTTCCTTCCAAGCCAGCCAACCAAAGAATCAAGCAAAGAATCAACTGAGTCTTCGAGTAGTGGCAAGAAGAAAGCCAAGGTCCTTGCAAAGCAGGATTATGAAAAGAAGAGAAAATGCAACTTTCAAGATCAATGGAAGTCAGAATTTCCATGACTTGGCATTGCAGCAGACAAATCTGGAGGAAAAATATACTGCTTCTACTGTGGAGAAAATGAAGCAATTAACGTTGCTATAAATTAAAATACATCAAAAGCCACATGTTGAATTGATTTTATTTCTAAAGACAGTTTGAACAAATCTTTTTGGACAAACACTAAATTGGGTCTCAGGCAACCAAATTCTCTATGATGGTTGTCCGATGGACAAGTGGATTCAAAATTTTTCTCTTACTCTGACAGTGCAAATTAAAGTAAGGCTAATGATTGGGTACTGACAAGACAAGAACACGCTCGCACCTTTATCAGCAATGAAGAAGAAGGTTGACCAAGTCCATTGACACTTGTACTTGAAACAACAGCATGTGTTCTTCCATTTGTATTCTGCGGAACATCTAAAGCTCTTATGGTTGCTTGATACTTAATCACATTATCATCAGATGACTGGGAAAAGTTTCCAACGTTGACAACAGTGCCAAGATTACCACCTACAGTTGGTCCAGTGGCAGTAAGATCTATAGATACAAATATTAAAAAAGGAGGGGGAAGCATACTCTTTCAAAAAATACATCTGAATAAATTCAAAGTTAATTAATTACATGAAGTATAGTATATAAATTTAGTCAAGCCTAAAAGCCAGGCTCCTAGGCTGGGTTTTTGAAAGCCCAATTAGGCTAACCCAGGATAAGCGAAAATTTTGATCTGAGTTTTGTAAATTTGTGGTGAGGTTTCTGTATAAATTACTGTTTGGCCTTTGGTTAATCTCAAACTACACAAACCAAAAGCAGTGAAAACCCTTTGTATTCAAGAAAAAATTGTATTTTTAATCCTGGGTTATCCTAAGCTGGTTTCCCAACAAGTTAACCTGACATGACCCTTTGATCCAACCAAAAATTAGCACTTGGTCAGCAGTCAACTCTAACAAAAACATGACCTCAATGAGCTCAATACTTGAGCCCAAGATATGGTCACATGACACTGGTCAGCAGATACTTTGTTTTGACAAGTGTCAATTGACCATAACAGGGATGTTCAATATCAAAGAAGTACGTTATAAAACAAGGCCGCATGTCTCTGTTAACCTATTAGCTGGGATATTGCCACCATCTTGCGCAACTCCACCATCATTGTTATTCATGAGGCAGGGCGCGACGAAAGTGCCGTCCGATAGCCCGGGACTAGTGGAATTACTTTTCGGGCTAGCGTGTTCTTGTCGTAGCTTGCCCGATGGGCAAGCACCATTGGTTCCTCTTTTCTGATGATAAATTGAGCTTCTATACCAAAAAGTGTGTAGTAGAAAGCTCCTGAGAGAAAATGATAATGTTATGAGGACAAATTATCGTAGCGTAACAACATCTTGCGCCGCGTTTTAGTTGCAAACTTCTTGTTCTCTTTCATTTGGGAGAAAATAAACTAGCGACAGAAGAGATCCACGCGTTTCCCTGTTTAAAGCTTAGCAAACACGTAATAGTTTGAAAACAGCACCAGCATTTTTGAACTGAGCTAGAGATGATTCCAAAAGATACGCTGTCACAAAAGCGCCCGGTTCTTTGCACAAAAAGGGAGAACTAATGTTACCTGAAATATAGCTGCTATCGCCCGTTAAGACGAGAGTGTGGTATCGCACGCATGAATCTGAGCTCGAGAACAGATTGCATCATGCTGACAGTGCTAGAGCGCTTATGTCTTACATGTTCTGTTCTACCACAAGGAAAAGCACTTAACGTTCACGAGTGTATATATGGTGTAAAAAATATATCGTTTACCTAACACATGATTAACACTAATGCAAATCAATCTGCGCATGCGCTTCGAGCTAATTGATTTTGTTCTTAAGAGAACAGTACCATAAGGATAACAAGAGAATATTGGAACCATATATTGTCTTGCGATGTTATTCATGAAGTGATGTAAGTGTAGTATGTTTTACGTAGCAATCAAAGGTACCTACCCCACCCCCTCAAAACAAGGCTGATTAATTAATTGGAATTAATTAATTAAACAAACATTAAAGTTTACATTTTATTGCCTCAGTTCCTTATTGACTTAGTTCCTTAGTTCCTTAGTGCCTTACTGCCGTAGTGATTTAGCGGCGTCAACCCCCAAACCATCCCAATAGTGCACTCTGCACTAAAAATGAAAATGTTTAATTTCGGGCAAGTTCCTCAGACCTTAGGGCTAGTAACCTCAAGTAACAGCTTGCCCAAAGGGCAACCTAATCTTTTCATTTTCGTCTCACCCTGATGAGGGCTGTCAATAAGTTTTAATTCACCTGTGGCGTTGATCTACACACCCATAGCAAACTTTTTACCTTATGCGTAAATTGTATCAACTACAGGCCAGCTCACCCGTAACATCTAGGGTCCATCAAACATATTTAGCCATGACAGGTGTTACTGAGCGAGATTACGACCCTTATTGACAGCCCTAGTCCTCATCATCCTCATCAAGTGTACATCCCCACCAGCAATACTACAAGCCATGAAAACCATGAGAAAATCAATTCATGGGTTTTTTTTATGCAGGGGGTTCATTAAGGGCCGGGCACCGGGCAAATTGACCGGCTGTGAACGAGACTTAGCCATAAATTTGCTGGCTTGCCGGCTGTTTTCGTCTTCTCTTCTTACTTTCTTTCATAAGAAAAACTAAAAATGCCCGGCTGAAATATCCCACTGACCTCCTGCACAAAAACTTAATGAAACCCCTGTTTATGGGTATGGTGCTTTGCATGCTCTGCTATTAATATATGTTGGTTTGACCAGCTATATTTTACATTGTAAGACTGCACATTGTATATACATAAAAGTAATTTATCGGTTTTTGATACAACCTGAAAACACCAGGGTTTTCATATATTAACATGACCATACATGATACATAATTGAAAAATTGGGAAAACTCACTGAAACTGATGAAACTTGCCCAGGAACCACTCACACTCCCCCAATAAAGACATGGAAAATGGTTCCTATTCCTTAATTAATAGCACTTACTTTTCCCTTTAATCTGTCCGTGAAGTGATTTGATATTTCTTCCAACTTGGGTCACATGCCCAGCGATTCCTTCAAAACTTGCTGCATTGATATTTAACATGAAGTTGGCATTTGTGGACACTGGAATGTGCACAGCCACAAACAAAATGACATCCTCTCCAATGGTGACACTCATCAAGTCTTGTGTCGGATGGGGCACATTGCTTCTAACAACTGAGAGAGCAGACGGAATCACCTGCTTAATCCTAATTATCTGTGTATCAACGGTCTTAAAAGGCAACCAGCCTTTGCGAGTGTATTCCAGGGTTAAGTAGTTGCCATGGTTACTCCCTGCAGCCACTGAGAGTTTGATTTGATTGGACAGGTGTCCAGACACCCAAGAAGATGAATTAAACCTAAAGATAAACAATAAATAATCATTTTAGGCCAATCAAGACGAACACAGCACAGATAAGGACTGCTTATCCATAGGCATCAACTCCCTTGCATCCATAGTGTTACATGGTTATTGGGAAGAAACAAGTAAAGGAATTACCCACACCCTTATCACAAAGACTAGGACATGGTGTTCCTTGTGTTGTGGTCTGGCCTTGTCGCATAGGTTGGTGCTTCACAAACATGTCACATGCATGTGGCGTTAACCTTTTTCTGCGACGCAGGCTATAACCATACCTAGTTTCCAAAATGGTTTTCTTTCATCAATAAACAGCCTCTTTTAAAAAAAATAAATAATAGTATTTCACTTGTCTCCTACTACAACAATAGTGTCTTGTCCCAAAGAATAAAACGATTTGATCTACCGAGCACTTAATGGTATCAATTGAAACCAATCATTAACAACACAACAAACCAAAAAATCCATTTTCCAGGAAAAACCAGCCTATTTGCAAAGATGCCGCATGACTGACTATTTTCCTGTTGATTAACCATGCTCTTGCAAGTAACCCTTATGGACATTGCGGAAACTATTAACGATCACTTTTACAAATGTTGCGGACAAATATTAGCACATAGATATTCCTGTTTGTCGATGCTAATCCTGAGTCTTCTTTAGAGCCCACTGACCATTCGTTTTCTCTGCAATTCCGAGTGTTGATATTGTTTCCTAACATTTTGTCCGCAAATTGATGAAAAGAAAGCCACGTCTTGATATGATTCCGAGTAAATTGTTCAAAATGGCTGCTAATATCGTCGCACGCTGTCTTTACCTCAATATTCTCGAAGTCTATTCTCACTGGGATATATCCAAAACGATTGGAAAACGGTCCAAAGTGACTCCCACTTTTTAAAAAAGGGCATTAAAATCTTGACCCTAACAACTACAGGCCAATATCTGTAATCCCTATAATTTCGACAGTTTTTCGAAAGAATTGTTTTATAATCAACTTTTCCATTATCTAGATGATAATAAATTGCTACTGGGTTGCCAATCAGGGTTCCGTTCATTACATAGTACGCTCACGGCTTTGCTTTGAGGCAACAAATGCTTGGTCAGTAAACATCGACAATGGCCTTTTAAATGGCGTTGTCTTTATTGACCTTACTAAGGCATTCGATACCATTGATCATGAGATCATCTTGCGTAAGATGTCATATTTGGGTGTCGATCAGGCAGCCATAAAATGGTTCTCGTCGTACTTAAGTGGCCGAACCCAAAGATGTAATGTCAGTGGCAAACTATCATCTGCTCGTACCCTCAGGTGCGGCGTGCCGCAGGGTAGCATATTGGGTCCTTTGCTATTTTTAATTTACATTAATGATCTTCCCAACTCCCTGCGGGGCGCCGTACCAAGAATGTTTGCCGATGACACCAACCTTACGTTATCTGCTAAAACGTTAACAGAAATTAAGCTAGCTCTAACCCCTGAATTAAATAACCTTAGCAGTTGGCTGAAAGCTAACAAGCTCAGTCTAAATGTTGCTAAAACTGAGCTAATGATTATTGGATCAAGACAAAGGCTATCTGCCCAATGTGACGATGTAGAAATCAGAATTGATGACCAAATTATCAAGAGAGTCGTTCATACCAAATCCTTGGGTCTTACCATAGATGCTCACCTCTCTTGGGGTAATCACGTTGAAGAGATTTGCAAGAAAGTCTCTTCAGCTATAGGCGCCCTAAAACGTGTGCGGCCGTTTATATCCAAAGAAACTGCAATTCTAATTTATAACACCTTAATTATGCCTCATTTTGATTACTGCAGCCCCGTCTGGGACTGTTTGAGTAGTTACTTGAGTGATAAGCTCCAAAAATTACAGAATCGCGCAGCCAGAGTTATTACTAAATCACCCTTTGATGCGAGCTCAAACCACCTTCTCTCCACCCTCAGCTGGGAGAGGCTATCTCTTCGCCGAAAGAAACAAAAAGCCTTAATGATGTATAAAACCATGAATGACCTTGCTCCGGAATATTTACAAAGTCTTTTCTCTCAGCGTCACTCTGCTTATAACTTAAGAAACTCTGAGGGAAGGCTGACCCTGTCCAAACCAAGCACCAATTATTTGAAACGAAGCTTCTCTTACAGCGGGGCCATGCTATGGAATAACTTGCCCAAAAACTTAAAAAATGCTGCATCCGTTGAGCATTTTAAGCGAAATATCAAGAAGGTAGCTGATATATCGGATTCCCACACGGCAATCATGTAAAGCAGTTGTAATTAGTTTTAGTTTTTAACTTAAGCTTAACTGATGATTTTCCGTGTTTGAAAAAGATTTACATACGTACATACATACATACATGATTTCGAAAAAAGTGTCAATTTCCTTTCTGAATAATAACAATAACAATCTTTTCCTCAACAGGAAGTCTCTTTTTGAACTAAATCCCTTACAAACATACCAGCACGTGTAGCCTACAAACAAAGGTATAAACTATGCAAAGATCGCCAGATCGCAAGGTGCAATCAATTCATACCATGAGGTTGCTCTAAGGAGCCTTTGATTCTGTCCAAGATTGTAGGTACCCCCCAACCTCGTTCCCAGGGCCTTTTCTCTGGCTTGGGGGCGGGGCGCGGACCGCCCCGCCCCCAAGCCAGAGAAAAGGCCCTGGGAACGAGGTTGGGTAGCCCCCTAAGCACCCTCAAATACGTTTTTTAGAGTTCAGCTGAGTTAAAACGTCATAACTTTGCTTGCGCTTAAGCGAATAAGCAGATAGTTTTTTAGTTGCATTGTGTGGAAAGGACAAAGAATTGTGCGGTGATTCTAAAAGAATGAGGTTGTTTCATCGCATGTGCGAAGTTTTAGCAAGCATAACGTAACTCCCAATTTTTGGGATTTCATTTTCCGGTTTGTGTGGTTTTCGGGGTGCCACAAAAAATATTCCTCAATAAACTATCGAAATAAAGGCTATTTTCTTTTATCGCATATGTTGCTTGACTTGCGTAGAAAAAAAAAAAAAATGAAGGCAATCCATTTTCCACGAAAATTTGAGTGGTCGGTTCTTACATGGACACTACAAACGTGTAATTTCTTTGCTGTGCTTAGATAATGCAGACTGACGAAATCCTTTTGCCCTGGTCGTAGAATTCAATTAAAATTATGTATTTCCATGGTTGCTTGATTAATAAACAAACGGTGATATCATTGTTTTTGTAATCGTGTGGTTAATATTATAAAGCAACAGCGGGTTATAGCTATAAATAACTTATGCAAATACCTAGATAACAAGCATCCAGAAATAGAGCTAAGTTAAAGTAACAATTTTTGCTTTTGAAGCTTTGAAAGCTTTTGAAATATACTCCCGCAACACGCAAAGCACGTTATATTTTCTGGTGAATAGAGAAATCTAAAGAACGTACATCTTTGTCCAGCGGTTGTTTTGGTCTATTTGCTAGTAACCATGACAACTCTGACAACTTCAAAGCTACAAGGGAAAATGGCGGATTCGCGCGAATGATGCCGGATATACGACCCTTTTGTCTTTAATGCTAATATTGGGCTCACAACGTCAGTGTGTTTGAATTGTAGCTCATTTTACGGATAAGAGAGTGACGTAAAATTTGCATTGTTAAACTTCGCTTTGATCTAATTCATTGCTTAAATCAGAGGTATCCTTTTGCGAAAATTGGGTTACATGTAAACATGTAAGCTTACATGGATGTAGCATCCTTCAACACTTACTCACAAGCCGTTTCCTCATATAGAAGGTTAGGCAGTGCTTGTTTAGCGGAACATCACACACTCGAAATTTTGATTTGAGTATGTCAAATCATTACGTATTTGAAACGAGTTTATCTCATTTTAACTGCAAGACGCATACGTAACCTAGAGATTCATAATTTTCTCGCGGTCGTGTTGATAAGTGTATTTCTTATAAACTGTAGTTTGTTAAGCGTAATCGGTCTGTGCCTAGGGTGATCACTTTCCTGTTAATCTTCGCCTTTCAGTACAGTAGTTAAAATTATATTACCGTTGTTACAAACTTAGGGTTAACGAGGTCGTGTTTATCTGACATGAATTCTTGTTTTTGAGCTTATATGTAAATAATCAGGTGGTACATGTATAGTGTGAAAATATTGCAAATCTTAATTTGAGTCTAAACTGTTTTCTTGCTTACACTGCAGGTGGTCTGCTCGCTCGGCCTTGGATGTTGCCTGACATGTCGAGAGGATGAAAGCTTAATTTGTTTACCTGGAGGTCCCCCCTCCATCGTGTGGTTGTTTGTAACCAACATTTAGATACACGATCTCCTTTTGACATCTACTCCTCAGCTTGCCATATTTACAATGGCACTAGAATTTGGTGGTCATGGATTATCAATAACCTCAGAAGCATTCCCTCCATCACTGGCTGTGATTGAAGGAGGAGACTTGCTAAATTTGACATTTTATTTCAATTATAATGGGACAGAAGGTGGCTTGTTTGAGAATTCGTCAGCCTGTCAGTCTTTAAAGAACAGCTCTGTGTTCCTAAATTTTTTAATCACAATGCCGATCGTGTTTGACATAGTGAGCCCAACAAACCAGACTAATCACTCTGGAACCATTATTACAGATTTTTCAAACTGTACTTTCTCACCATCTTTGGATGTAAACTCATCAGATGTTGCCCAGATGAACATGCTTGGATTTAATGTTTTAGAATTTAATGTCTCTTCACAAAATGTTAGTTGGATGTTATCCCTTGATGTGCGGCTCAAATTGTTGCATTCAGTCAAAGCTGACAGCTTTTTGAACATAACAGCAAATGCAACTTTTTTGAATGTGTTCCGTCATGTTAACTTAGTATCATATAGAACAACAATTCCTGATGCTCTTCAGTTCAGGGCAAATGATACCTCGTTACCAGAGACACCAGGTGTCACGTTAACATCAGAAGAGCAAATAACATTTGTTGCAAGCTTCCAACTTCCGAGACTAACAACTTCAAATCTTAAACTTAAGCTTATGCTACCCACTTTTAGAAACTCAACACCTATGAAATTTATTGGTGGTTCTGTGTTAAGCTTATCAGAAAGTGTTGAATCACAGTTGCTCCGTGAAGGAAGTGGACCTAAATTGAGTGTCAGTCCTTCTACATCACACCTGTTTCCGTTTTCCCAAAACATTGCAGAATTTGCATTTGGTGACACTGTAAACATGGCAAAAGAATCTTCTTATGGAAACATAACTGTGAAAGTTACTGCTGTCGTGGAGTCGTCACTAGGTGTGTTTATTCCAGATGCAGAAGGGAACGTCAGTTGTATTCTTGCATATGATTCACCCAGGGGCTTAAATATTGAGGCTGAAGAAGTCTTTGTGACTTTGAAGCTCGGTCAGCCATTACTTGAGCATCAATTAAACACCAAATATCATGAGTGTTGCTATGAGGGAAAAGACAAGATAGAGCTTCAGTTTGAAGTTAAAAATCCTAATACTGCTACAGCCGCAGCAGTGAATGTCACAATATATATTTCAGTTCCATCTGTAGACATTGAAGTTCAGAGTTTTTCAGCCATGTTGTGTAGCAGTATCTCGGTTTCCAGTATGACTGGGAATCAAAGTATGGTGTCATATGAAGAAGTATGTACAGATCTGAATGGAACGAATTATATGCTGACAAATTCTACCTCTGGATTAACAATAAAGTTACCAAGGTGGGTTATCAAGAATAATAAAAACTTTATACTATACATCCATACTCCCCCACCGAAAGGATTGGAATCCTTCAGGTGGGTGGATTCTGTACTTTACCAAGCAATTTAAGGAGATTATGAAGCTAACTAGGAATTTTTTAGAGGGGTTGCAGGGTGGTTTCAAAAAAATATTAAAATATTAAAAAAGCAACTGTTTTGAGCATTTTGATTACAGCACTTACAGACTTTAACAGATTCTAACAAAGGTGATTAATTGAATCACAGGCGGCCCAGACGTTGTGTATCTGTAAGTGGGTTCAAGCCCTCTACATGAATCTGACTCTACCTCTGTCCTGCAGAATTATTAAAGATGATGACTCCTGACCAGCAGTTAATGGGCACATGCATGTACATGTAGAGATTGCCTCGTAATGATGCCTCCAAAAAATGGCCAGCCCATGGTAACTGGACCTCAGTTAACTAGATATAATTAGACATGCAGCAGCAATTGTTCCTGGACAGCTCTGTCCAAAGGGAAAAGGCAGAAAAAGGTTAACCCCACATGCATGTGACATGTTTGTGAAGCACCAACCTATGCGACAAGGCCAGACCACAACACAAGGAACACCATGTCCTAGTCTTTGTGATAAGGGTGTGGGTAATTCCTTTACTTGTTTCTTCCCAATAACCATGTAACACTATGGATGCAAGGGAGTTGATGCCTATGGATAAGCAGTCCTTATCTGTGCTGTGTTCGTCTTGATTGGCCTAAAATGATTATTTATTGTTTATCTTTAGGTTTAATTCATCTTCTTGGGTGTCTGGACACCTGTCCAATCAAATCAAACTCTCAGTGGCTGCAGGGAGTAACCATGGCAACTACTTAACCCTGGAATACACTCGCAAAGGCTGGTTGCCTTTTAAGACCGTTGATACACAGATAATTAGGATTAAGCAGGTGATTCCGTCTGCTCTCTCAGTTGTTAGAAGCAATGTGCCCCATCCGACACAAGACTTGATGAGTGTCACCATTGGAGAGGATGTCATTTTGTTTGTGGCTGTGCACATTCCAGTGTCCACAAATGCCAACTTCATGTTAAATATCAATGCAGCAAGTTTTGAAGGAATCGCTGGGCATGTGACCCAAGTTGGAAGAAATATCAAATCACTTCACGGACAGATTAAAGGGAAAAGTAAGTGCTATTAATTAAGGAATAGGAACCATTTTCCATGTCTTTATTGGGGGAGTGTGAGTGGTTCCTGGGCAAGTTTCATCAGTTTCAGTGAGTTTTCCCAATTTTTCAATTATGTATCATGTATGGTCATGTTAATATATGAAAACCCTGGTGTTTTCAGGTTGTATCAAAAACCGATAAATTACTTTTATGTATATACAATGTGCAGTCTTACAATGTAAAATATAGCTGGTCAAACCAACATATATTAATAGCAGAGCATGCAAAGCACCATACCCATAAACAGGGGTTTCATTAAGTTTTTGTGCAGGAGGTCAGTGGGATATTTCAGCCGGGCATTTTTAGTTTTTCTTATGAAAGAAAGTAAGAAGAGAAGACGAAAACAGCCGGCAAGCCAGCAAATTTATGGCTAAGTCTCGTTCACAGCCGGTCAATTTGCCCGGTGCCCGGCCCTTAATGAACCCCCTGCATAAAAAAAACCCATGAATTGATTTTCTCATGGTTTTCATGGCTTGTAGTATTGCTGGTGGGGATGTACACTTGATGAGGATGATGAGGACTAGGGCTGTCAATAAGGGTCGTAATCTCGCTCAGTAACACCTGTCATGGCTAAATATGTTTGATGGACCCTAGATGTTACGGGTGAGCTGGCCTGTAGTTGATACAATTTACGCATAAGGTAAAAAGTTTGCTATGGGTGTGTAGATCAACGCCACAGGTGAATTAAAACTTATTGACAGCCCTCATCAGGGTGAGACGAAAATGAAAAGATTAGGTTGCCCTTTGGGCAAGCTGTTACTTGAGGTTACTAGCCCTAAGGTCTGAGGAACTTGCCCGAAATTAAACATTTTCATTTTTAGTGCAGAGTGCACTATTGGGATGGTTTGGGGGTTGACGCCGCTAAATCACTACGGCAGTAAGGCACTAAGGAACTAAGGAACTAAGTCAATAAGGAACTGAGGCAATAAAATGTAAACTTTAATGTTTGTTTAATTAATTAATTCCAATTAATTAATCAGCCTTGTTTTGAGGGGGTGGGGGTAGGTACCTTTGATTGCTACGTAAAACATACTACACTTACATCACTTCATGAATAACATCGCAAGACAATATATGGTTCCAATATTCTCTTGTTATCCTTATGGTACTGTTCTCTTAAGAACAAAATCAATTAGCTCGAAGCGCATGCGCAGATTGATTTGCATTAGTGTTAATCATGTGTTAGGTAAACGATATATTTTTTACACCATATATACACTCGTGAACGTTAAGTGCTTTTCCTTGTGGTAGAACAGAACATGTAAGACATAAGCGCTCTAGCACTGTCAGCATGATGCAATCTGTTCTCGAGCTCAGATTCATGCGTGCGATACCACACTCTCGTCTTAACGGGCGATAGCAGCTATATTTCAGGTAACATTAGTTCTCCCTTTTTGTGCAAAGAACCGGGCGCTTTTGTGACAGCGTATCTTTTGGAATCATCTCTAGCTCAGTTCAAAAATGCTGGTGCTGTTTTCAAACTATTACGTGTTTGCTAAGCTTTAAACAGGGAAACGCGTGGATCTCTTCTGTCGCTAGTTTATTTTCTCCCAAATGAAAGAGAACAAGAAGTTTGCAACTAAAACGCGGCGCAAGATGTTGTTACGCTACGATAATTTGTCCTCATAACATTATCATTTTCTCTCAGGAGCTTTCTACTACACACTTTTTGGTATAGAAGCTCAATTTATCATCAGAAAAGAGGAACCAATGGTGCTTGCCCATCGGGCAAGCTACGACAAGAACACGCTAGCCCGAAAAGTAATTCCACTAGTCCCGGGCTATCGGACGGCACTTTCGTCGCGCCCTGCCTCATGAATAACAATGATGGTGGAGTTGCGCAAGATGGTGGCAATATCCCAGCTAATAGGTTAACAGAGACATGCGGCCTTGTTTTATAACGTACTTCTTTGATATTGAACATCCCTGTTATGGTCAATTGACACTTGTCAAAACAAAGTATCTGCTGACCAGTGTCATGTGACCATATCTTGGGCTCAAGTATTGAGCTCATTGAGGTCATGTTTTTGTTAGAGTTGACTGCTGACCAAGTGCTAATTTTTGGTTGGATCAAAGGGTCATGTCAGGTTAACTTGTTGGGAAACCAGCTTAGGATAACCCAGGATTAAAAATACAATTTTTTCTTGAATACAAAGGGTTTTCACTGCTTTTGGTTTGTGTAGTTTGAGATTAACCAAAGGCCAAACAGTAATTTATACAGAAACCTCACCACAAATTTACAAACTCAGATCAAAATTTTCGCTTATCCTGGGTTAGCCTAATTGGGCTTTCAAAAACCCAGCCTAGGAGCCTGGCTTTTAGGCTTGACTAAATTTATATACTATACTTCATGTAATTAATTAACTTTGAATTTATTCAGATGTATTTTTTGAAAGAGTATGCTTCCCCCTCCTTTTTTAATATTTGTATCTATAGATCTTACTGCCACTGGACCAACTGTAGGTGGTAATCTTGGCACTGTTGTCAACGTTGGAAACTTTTCCCAGTCATCTGATGATAATGTGATTAAGTATCAAGCAACCATAAGAGCTTTAGATGTTCCGCAGAATACAAATGGAAGAACACATGCTGTTGTTTCAAGTACAAGTGTCAATGGACTTGGTCAACCTTCTTCTTCATTGCTGATAAAGGTGCGAGCGTGTTCTTGTCTTGTCAGTACCCAATCATTAGCCTTACTTTAATTTGCACTGTCAGAGTAAGAGAAAAATTTTGAATCCACTTGTCCATCGGACAACCATCATAGAGAATTTGGTTGCCTGAGACCCAATTTAGTGTTTGTCCAAAAAGATTTGTTCAAACTGTCTTTAGAAATAAAATCAATTCAACATGTGGCTTTTGATGTATTTTAATTTATAGCAACGTTAATTGCTTCATTTTCTCCACAGTAGAAGCAGTATATTTTTCCTCCAGATTTGTCTGCTGCAATGCCAAGTCATGGAAATTCTGACTTCCATTGATCTTGAAAGTTGCATTTTCTCTTCTTTTCATAATCCTGCTTTGCAAGGACCTTGGCTTTCTTCTTGCCACTACTCGAAGACTCAGTTGATTCTTTGCTTGATTCTTTGGTTGGCTGGCTTGGAAGGAAAGCAAACAGCATGGACTGATGCTTTTGAGATTCCACCATTATTGGCTCAAATTTAGAGCCTGGGGATTAGTCTTAACAGGCCTGGTTACTAAGGCCAGATGAAGTCACCGAAACAAATGAATGGCTGTAGAATAGTGAATTTATAGGAATCTTTACACTTATTTTGTCAAGTTAAAGGTTTGCTGTAAGTTATTACTGTTCAATATATTTCAATTCTACTGCAACTTGGAGTCCATTTTCCTCTGTTTCTGTAGTTGTTTAATAGACATCAGAAATGTGCTTGTCCCACGGGCAAGTCGTGTTTAAGAGCAGAAAACCATAAAAGGCATGTGAAAGGTTAATGGGCACTCTTCAGGTTCTGAGTTTATGTACAATTCAGCTCAGATATAAGCGAACAGAAATATATGACTGTGTAATTCGTGTCAGCCCAATATGTGTATACCCATATGCTTTAATACACGCATGCACGTATGCTTTAATATGTGCATGCGCGTATACAGTATACATGCATACACCTCTTTAGTATGTATTAGCTAACGTATTGTTTCTTCCTTTCTTAACATGTCATTGTTGTTCAATGGCTTGACAGAAACTGGAGATGTAGTGTACATCTGTAGTACTGAATGTAGTGTTGGTCTGATGGGACACTTAGCTCTTTATGTAGATATTACCTTTTTTACTTGTACAAACAAACCATTAAAATCTCACACATGGATTAACTGAGAAAATGGTCTGTATGCGCTTTCGAAAAAAAAAAAAAATGACTAAAACCAAAAAACAACACCAACAAAAATGACAAAACACAATAAAAATAAAAGAAAACAAAGAACAAATACAAAGTGCAAAAGAAATGTAAATAATTAAAATAAACTTAAAGAAAAAGAAAACAAAACAAATAAACAAACTGTAAGTTGTGATTTCTAATTGTTCTTTTTGTTTCAATGTTTTTAAAGATAATCGAACCTGACCTTTCTGTCACTGTGAGTGTGGATCGGACCTCTGGAGTGCAGCGGAATTATGACCTCACATTTACTGTGCAACTGTATCATTCTAAACTGTCAACGTCACCTGCTTTTGGTGTGCTGTTAGAAATTGCTGCACCCAAAGAGTACTTCAAGAATGTCAGAAAATCTGGTAGTCCAAGCAGAGGTGATCTGTCAGTGAAAGCTGGAGACCAAGCCCCTAGTAGAAACCCAAGGTAACACTTTTGTTTATAGAAGACACTGTTTCATGAAAAAATTATAAAAACCATGACTTACCCTTGACATGCCATGATAATCTTTTCATGGCCCATGAAAGCTGGGGTTTCAAGATCAATGTCTTCAGCAGGAAGGCACCTGTTTCTTGCAGGTGGTTAAAATGTTCTGAAATGAACTTCTTAAAAGAAAACCTTTCCTCTAGATGCCAAACCCAGGCAGAGAAAAACATCCTCACAATTGATTACTTTGGCCTGTGACTGCCTGTCCTTTAATGAAAGACCTGTGAATACTGTAGACTGAAGTTCATTGCTGTACATGTAACTGTACGAGGTCATGAATTTCCATTGCTCAGTGTCGGACATTAGCACTCGCCCGCTTGCTCAGGCAGTGTGAAAAGTGTCGGGCGAGTGCAGATTCCTCGATCACTTGCCCATCAATTGGCGAGTGCAGTTTTTGTCACCTAGAAATTATTTAAATATCAAAATAAATGTTTTTTACACTCCATTTTGGCGAGAAAATTCCTAAAGCATAAACTTATACCATTTCTATTTTACAAAGTTTTTGTATCCGAAAGGCTAAGTGCATACTACATTCGCTAACACATATCCCACGCTTCCCTCTAGTGATAGATTACATTGTAACATAATCGCATCTACTTGTACAAAGTATCTGCTGTCCTATCGAGCCATCCGGTGATCAGTGGTATGGCCCCCTAAAAGAGAGACCGCTCCTGAGAAGAACAGCACGTTTTTGCAATCGCAAACCTGCAGGGATTTCCGAAGATTCGTCAATAAAAAATGTACTTGAATATAAAGTAAGTGCTTCCATTGTGTTTCCTTGGGATTTACGGTCTTTTAATAGAATTTTTCATTGACGAAATAACCTCTGGCTGCCATAGTGCTTTGATGACGTTGCAGAAGCGAAATTGTTTTTCCCGTACTTTCCCAGCTTTCTGATCTTTGTGTTCTCACCGTAAACTTACCGCGTACAAAATAAAATGTGGATATAATATATTCAAGAGTCTCCAATGTAGTCGAAGAGAAAAAAGGAGGAAAAGCCCCCGAAGCTGACCTGTGATCAGTCGCAAGGATTAAAGATGCTAAAATGGTTGGAAAGACGCGGGGGTTGGAAGGGGAGGGGGGGGGGGGGGTAGGGGGGTAAATTTTTTGGGCGAACAGTGAAAACTGGTCCGGGCGAGTGCATTTTGAGGGTCCCCCTCGCCCGAATGGCGAGTGCTCTCACAATTAAGTGTCCAACCCTGCGTGGTAAAGAAACACCAACAAAAAAAAGTGGTTGTCCTTTTCTATAATATTATGGAGCTCCCTATTATATACAGGCATCATTCAAATTTACACAATTTGGCAAAAAAAAAAAAAAAAATTTTTTTACTTTTTTCAAAGCGTAAAATGTGGACCTCCAGACTGCTGCACGTATGAAACATGAATCCCTAGAGCTCGCGCATGGATTTCACGCATGACTAGGATCATGAGTGAGCAGCCAGTTCGTTTTGTCATTTTTTTGCTTTCTACTAGGGGAAGAAATACAACAGAAAAGTCAATTATTGTTTCGCATTTTAGTAATTTAAAAAGTTCTTGGTGAACTATATATAAAGTGACTTCATATTTCGACACTGCGTTGAAGAGATGAAAAGTGACGAGCGTGATCATCGGGCAGTTAAGTTTCGCCAAATTTAAGCAACTGGAAAGAAGAAGCCTGAACAATCATAGGGCTTCAACAGGATTCGATTGGTGAACTTCTGCACGCTCTGACATCAATCTCGTTTTGTAAAGGTTGGGCTCCTCTGGGCCTCCAGTCCTAACATATCTTTACGATCCAGAATGGCTAGTGAAGAACAAAAACCACTAGCCACAATGGATTTTTTAGTAACATTCTTGGCTAGTTGGCTACCAGGGTTTCAATAAAGTTTGAAGTAGGTCAGCCAGTTTGAGAGACGTTGCGACGGTATGCCAAGGGGCCGTAAGGCCCTTTTGCTAGGGGGTCCTGGGGCTGCCCCCCCCGGCCCCCCCCGCAAAAAATTGAAATCTTGAACAGCGTTCTGGGAGCATCAATTTGTATAAACTATAAGTATGATGCCCTTAGCGCAATGAGGCGTGACGCGTTTGACCTTGAAATGAGGTAAAAGTACCTCCCAAGCGCATCAAATAAACTAGTAATTTTGTTTGAAAGGATTGTTCTTTAATAACTTCAATTTGGGCGAGAAGTAGCCGACGTCTCTGATCAAAGA
>JAHPZR010008775.1:10000-13617 GCA_019787425.1 Platygyra sinensis | reverse complement strand
TGTCTGTCTGTCCGTCTGTCCATATGTCTGTCTGTCTGTCTGTCCGTCTGTCAGTCTGTCCATCTCTCAGTCTGTCTGTATGTCTGTCTGTCGTCTGTCTGTCTGTCTGTCCGTCTGTCTGTCTGTCTGTCTGTCTGAAGATGACTTTCGCTCGAGTTCTCGAAACGTCAGTCACCTAAAACAGTTCTCTTCAGAACTACCCTCAACCGGAAGATCACACTAACGAACCTTGGTATAAAGACAGAAATAACACAGGAACGAATCAGGAACTAACCTTTTCATCGATTTTGAATCGAGCCACGTAGATAAACGATCTCGCCTCGCCAACTGTTAGAAGACAAGATAGTTCAGTGAACGTCTTGTAACACTGTTAACTTACTCAATGTAATAAAGCACCACTGCATGATGTCCACAATAATCAAGGAAGAGGTTAGTACTTTCAGTAGAGCTGAATATGAATGCACGTATGTAGGCTGCTAACACTTACCTAGGCCTCGATATCATGTCAAACCGAATTCAAACAGTAATAGCTGGATATTGTTGTAAATTCACAGGAGTGAGACCAACTTAGTTAACCAAACCAAACTTATGACTTGACCAGCATCATACATGTTTCGAATGATACCGATTATCTCTCTTTGAAGTCTGTGGCTATTCTTGGGTTTGCACGTAACGTCATCGTTATTTTTTCTAAAAAGTTATTATCTTCATCAGGAATAAGAGGGGGTAAATTCATATCTGTTAACACTTTTTAGCTCAAGAACATGCTTCGTCTAAAAACAGGCACATTTTAAATTTCAGAGTTATGGCGGTGCGTGACATAAAGCTATGAACGTGTTTGTCGAAAAATATAGGTATTCTTATTTTGGGATTTTTAGCATTTTTAGAAGTAAGAGTATTAGAAAAGTGCTTATTAAAATGTTTGCTTGATCAGTGCAGATAATCAGTGGCCTAGATAGCCATAAGTACTTATAAGTTCCAGGTATTTTCGCTCGCCATGTGGTGTACCGTGTCCCTTGGAGGTACATCAACATGGCGGCTCCATACTGGGCTCTGTAAATTTGAGCAAAATATTTGGCTGCAGTACAATGTAATACAATAGCTTTATTTAACCACTTCTAAAAGACTACTCTTGGTTAATTGACAATAACGATAGGGCTTAAAAATTACAAGAAATGGAAAAATGTATATAAATTACAAGAAAATACTGAACAATCTTCTAATAAATTATAAAGACTAAGTGTAATAAAATAATACCAACAAGCATCAAAAGCTTTATACAATCCTAAAATCTTAAATGAATTTAAGCTTTCGTTGCTGTGGACCAAACCTGTTCCACAGTTTAACTGCCCGGATGAAAAAAAAGCGTTGTGCTGTAGCAGTTCTACATAGGGGAATATTCACGTGACTAAATAAGCTAATAAAAATATGAGTTGAACTTTGAATCGTGGGGTATTGGTTCGAGAAAAGGCCTCCGTAGCTGTGTTCCGTTCTCGGGGAAAACGAGGGCTTTGATGGAGTTAAACTATTTATAGCTGAGAATTGGTCCGAAGTGTTATCTGTGACAGATCTGCAAAAGTGACTGATATTTTTCATAGAAGAGATATGGTTTGGAACTTGAAGAGACTCCCACACCCCAATCCAGACCCTCGCACAGCGTCTCCCTTCCCCAAGAATACATGAAAAAATGGAACTGAAAAAGTACTGATCTGTGTATATCAAAATCACGCCCTGACCTTTTCATTTGCATAGGGTCCATTCCGGCCCTGGATTTCAAGTAGCGAGAATCAGCGAATTGCGGCAAATCTTAGAAACTCCAAAACATCCATAACCCTTCATTGTAGCAAGGATCCACACATGGACAAATCCAACTTACCAAGCAGACTTGCCAACGTAAACCGGACTCCAAACATGTTGTTCTTCGGGGAAGTAACAAAGACTCCTTTAGTTGAAACATCGGTATCGCAAAAATCCATCCCTTGTGTTGAGTCTGTGATAGTCAAGTTACGAGCATCGTAGAGAGAACCGTTCTCGTGACTCACTGTTACGTTGAACAGCACAAGCGGAGAGTCCATATTTCCTTCTAGTATCTAGAAAGTGGAGTCATATCACACTCATGTGCAAAGTGTCTACAAGTTAAGGTGGCTCCCTACAGTTTTAACAGTATCTACACCTGAAGAAGGATGAACTATTTATTTCAACTTTGGGTTTAAGCTCCTGGCATTCTCAGTGAAGATTAGCCTCACACCCAGGATTTCTTTTTCGTTCATATGAGTATATTGCAGACTGTTGCCATGGCAACAAACAATCGTAAAGATAACCATTTTTTTGCTAATTTCCATCTATTTGCTTCCTTTTCTAGAGTTAGCCTCGGTAAAATATCTTGAAACTCGGCAGTCTTGTGAAAACGATTTTGGACAATATTTTAATTTGAAAAAATGAGAAATTTATCTAAAGAATTCTTAAAAATCGTACAATTTCATATTTTTTATTATAAAGAAGAAATCCTTAAATAAAATTTTGGCAAAAAATTATATTGTGAAGTAGGCATCTATATCATGAAGTATACAAACTTTCACAAAATTTCACCGAAGAAAACACGAGAAAAATGAGCGCGTTTTCTTTGTTTGCTTCTTTGGGACGTCATACAATTTCGAGACGACCACGCGCGCATGCGTATCAATGACCCTCTGGCGATTGGCGTGTATGAGAGGGAGAAGAATCGTCTTAATCTCGTATGTCCAATCTTGAAGCAACTTTTGTCAATATTGCGACACGTTTTGGGAGATGAAAGTTTAGAACAAGGAATTGTTACCCTATAGATCGGATGTAGAATCTTAAATGAGCAGTGACGGCTGCTTAAATTCGATTGTTGTTTACTGTGTTTGGTTATTTTCTATTTTCGAAGCGTCAGTTCGTGCTTCGCGCCTCGGCAGACGACTAAAGTTGTAGGGGTGTCACATCCTGACTCGTATCTTAGCTTTTGTGTCTGCTCCACAAAGAACGCCAAGGACTGCAAATATGTGTGGTAATATACTACCTTGCTTTGCCCCGCTCGATGATCGTGGCGATCGAACAAATCAGCTTCACTGGTTGGAACTCCTGCATACCTCGTACATTTCTCTTTTAAATCAAGCAGGGAAAGGTAGGGTCTTCTATTCAGTCGGTAAATGGTTTGAAACCGGAGCCGATCCACGCAACATTTTCGGTAAACAAATTTTAAAAATTTGGACGCCATGTTTATCGGCATTTTACTACGTGATTCTGCGCGCGACTTTGGCATAAAGTTTGAAAGCTCGCGCCATCGCGAGATTTTTGAAATCAGCTCGCGCGCGGTCAAAAAACTATAGGGAGCCACCTTAATTATGGTTATTCAAAAAACGAATAAAGCGGGTAAGTTTCTAAAGAAACTGTGGTGGTAGCTTTCTAATCTCTCTACGGAGGCCAATTCACATTATTAACCCAATTGATAATACCAAACTACATGTACGTGTATATGATGGCTGCCCTATTTTACTAGCCTAGTGGTTATTTCGAGCATCCATGCACTTTATCTTTTTTTTATTACTATTTTAATTTAATTCAGGGTGCAAATAAAGTTGCTGTTGTATATATTT
>JAHPZR010008772.1:0-5000 GCA_019787425.1 Platygyra sinensis | reverse complement strand
TCGCTGTCCGCCATGTTTTTTTCCTTAACCGCTGGACAGTTTGGTTATGGGCTCAACAATCTTAACTCTTCCCACAGGAACACTCGGCGATCATTGCTGCCAATTTTTCGATCAACTGGTGTTTTCTATCCCTCGACTTAAAAGAAATTTCAAAATGGCTACAAATGGATTTCAACATTTCAACGTTAAATGAACCGAGCTTCTGTGTCTGACATAAATCAAAAAGACTGTTGGAAGAAACGAAAGAGCTCGCATAAAAACCATGTTATGAAAAAACAAATAGTTAATTGCCCCATTAAAAAACCTTTGATGAAAAACAAGATGAATTAATTGAACAGCTTCAAAAAAATCAAAAAGCGATAACAAGTGGATTGAAAGATCTCGCACTTTCAAATCCATTACGTGTACTTACAACATCGTCTATTGATCAACCAGCAAAGATGGATTCTGATCCATACAGGTCTGATTTGGACAAAGGTTTCAGTCAAGATGATATCAAAGTATTGATGAAACAGAAGTTGCCTACACCTTCGCAAGTTTTGAATGCAATAAACACATCGTCAAGTAGATTATAAAATTTACAAAGAAAGAATTGGTCAATTGAGGCAACAGATCGCACCACAGAAAAGTAGAATAAACCGAAGCAATCGACTAACCACTAAACAGCAAATAATATCACGTTTGGATAGTGACTTTAAAACGTTGGGAAAATACAGAGACAGAATTGCAATAATACCAGAAGGAGTAAAAACAATCGGCACTGGTATTTACACACAGAAAAAGAGAAATGCTTACAAGATAGATCCTATTAAACATACTTACGGTGGTTTATCTATTGATGTATCTAAATTATACGGTTTGCTTCATCTGATTGCTTATAAAGATGGCCAAAAAGTGTATGACAAAAAGGTTGATTTTGATACACTTGATCTGCTTACCAAGAGATTTAACAGCAAGAAGAAATAGAGTCAATTGTCAAAGATGGCATTTGATGATCTCAACAGGTTGAGTGAGATTCCGATTCATAAAACTTCCCAAAAGTTTAAGAAAGTAGGTAGCAGCGTGGTGTATTATAACGAACCAAAAGATCTAATGGATCGATTAGAACTACTTGGCGAGTCTATTCAAGTTGGCAATGACGGTGTTAAAAAAACGTTTTTACAAATAGCGCACACGTTGAACAAAATCGGAGTCATCGATAATGACCAATTAAATAATCTGATCAAAGAATGTGACCTATTAAAATAATATAATATGACACGAAGATCGTTGCATTTTCCGTCTAAACAGACCACAGATTGGAATTAGTAAATCTCATGATCTCACAGTTAAATTTAATCCCGTTTTGAAATTATCAAGCGATATGCACCATGAGATGGCTGTTTCTATAATATTAATGACCTATTCATGGCATAATATCATGCCTGAATTTGAAAATACGAGTGGAAAATGAGAATGGAATGTACTCGTATCGTACTCGTACTCGTATTTGTGAATGGAATGTACATCTTGATGACTATATTCATGAATTCATGAAGAAACGAGGACATGCCAAAGCCGATGGAACGTATGGAATCAACTTAACATTACTTTTGTCGACTTTTACAGTCAAACTAAGTGAAGCGTACCCCTCAAGATTGCACTAATGAACTGATTTTTTGAAACTTGAACCCGCTAGTCGTTTCAAGAATTCAATAATGAATTGATTATTCGAATATTGAACTCGCTCGTTCGATCCAAGAATACGGCCCACGGGTTCCGTTTTCGAAAAATCAATTCACTATTGCATTCTAGAAAAGACTAGTAGGCTTGAAACCTACTAGTCGCAACAGTGAATTGATTTTCGAAAACGGAA
This sequence comes from Platygyra sinensis, assembly GCA_019787425.1. Taxonomy (NCBI): domain Eukaryota; kingdom Metazoa; phylum Cnidaria; class Anthozoa; order Scleractinia; family Merulinidae; genus Platygyra; species Platygyra sinensis. The sequence goes on along the minus strand of JAHPZR010008772.1, from coordinate 3,145 downwards.
CCCCATTTGCCGTATTCTTGGATCGCGCGAGCGAGTTCAATATTCGAATAATCAATTCATTATTGCATTCTTGAAACGACTAGCGGGTTCAAGTTTCAAAAAATCAGTTCATTAGTGCAATGAGGGGCACGCTTCACTTAGTTTGACTGTAAGGTAATAATACGACTTGACAATAAGATTTCAGAAACACAAAATTTGGTGAATTACTAAGTTTTGAACCGAAATTAGTCACAAAAACTGAATACGGATTTAAATTATCAAATATTACTAATAGTATTGATGACATTTATGTCAACTGCGACGCCATCACGGACTCACTGGTTGACGGAGTATCTTCAAACACGATTACTGTGATTCCAGCGGACAATCTCACAAGGTCATTTCCATTTCTGTATGAACCAAGATTTTTATCGTATTCACCAGAATCATCAACAACAATCAGTCAAATACGGTTTTATCTCACAGATTCGATTGGTAGACCACTTGATCGTAACGGCATTGACTGGTATGTTGACATCTTTTTGAGATCAACCCCTATTAATTAATTAATTAATTAATTAATTAATCAATCTAGTTAAATTTAACAAATGGTAAACGCCATAGCGTGTACTATTGAGTTAGGTGCACGCGGGAGGTTGCTAAGCACGAAAGAAGCGTAAGAGTCTCACGAGGGGATAGCCGAGCGCGACTCTAGCTCCTTGAGTGCTTAGCAAACCTCCCAAGTGCATCCATAACTCAATAGTACACGCTATGGCGTTTACCATTTGTTTTATAACATAACATTCAGACAGAAGTCTACAGAAGTCTTTTAGAGTCCATACCACGCTGCTCGCGTCAATGTGTCACGCAATGCCTTTTTCAGCTCGCGCTCGGAAGAAAAATATTTTCTTTGACGTTGATATTGTGGTAAAAAACAAATCGAAATGTGGTTTATCGTGGTCTGTACTCTTGTCGACAACAAGTACGTGTCATTACTCGTTTCCTAAGCATTTTTTTTCGTATTGTTTCTGCATATTAAGTGAGTTTGTAAAAGTTTTTGAAAGGAAAGTCTGACGCTTATAAGCAGCTCATTTGCATAACGCAGCGCGTGCACATTCAAGTCCGAGTAGACAAATATTTATTTCGCTATCTTTGATTTTGTGGTAACAAACAAATTGAATGTGGTTTAGTGTGGTCTGTACTCTTATCGACAGCGATACGCGCCATCACAGTGGTCAAAATGTTGTGGACTCACGAGGCCAGCAACAAATTAAGCTAGATCACAAAGCGCGCGCTTTGCTTTATTTATTGAGTACGTCAGCAGCATACACACATGGGCAAATAGTAGATGGTGAATTAGCCAATCAGAGCGCGCGCTTTGCTTTAGTTATGTTATAAAGTATATTACCAGACAGTGCGAATTCAAAAAACGTTATGATCCTTAAACAGATCAATATGTAAGAGAATATATTTAAGGTGAAGGAATCTTTGATTCAATAAAATCACTTGGAAGTCGATTATTCGGTAAAACAGCTAGAAAAGCAGCTTTAAAAGCTGCTTCCGAAGCGGTAAGTGAAAAGGCTGGAGAAAAAGCAAGCGATAAAATAGTCCAGCTTCTGCATAAAAAAAAAAACAAAAACAAAAACAAAAACAAAAAAACAAAGGCAAAACGGGTTAATTGCCGTCAATCCCATCGAGTATAGAAACAACAGAATCCCAACCATTAACCGATTATGAAATCAATGAAAGAGTGAATCATTTGCCTGGTGGAAAAATTCGTAAAATGAAATTTATGTTATCTGTTATTATAAAATGCCTTATTTCAGGGAATCCAAAGTATTTAGAACGATATGAAGATGTCGTATTCGACTTAGAACAAGCATTGGTCACAAATTTGGCTAATGGTGCTCATCAGAAAAAGAATGGTTATCGCTTTGTTGTTGATAACAGCGGTGAAGTGACTCCATTTGATTAGTACAATGTTCAATTCAACGTTTATTTCAAGGTAAATAAACTGGCAGATGGAGCAAATTTTGCTGCTAACGATCACAACGGTGTTGTCAATGGCAGTCATAGTTGGATCCAGAAGCTTGATGTGAAGATGAATGGATGTGAAGTTTATGACTGTTTAAATGCTACGATGTTATGAATATCAAAAACTTGAATATAGTCCTTCATACCCCCAAAGTACAGCAACCAATGAGCCAGATGCCAGATGCGCTCAGTGAAGAACGAACTGCCCAAGAGGCTTACAAAAAGGGTTTTGCTGCCCGAAAAGCGCTATTGGTCACACCTATTATTGTCAATACTGAGATATCATTAAACAGATATTCATTCTTTGAGACACTTCATGATGAGCTGTTACCAAACTCAAAAATTGAGATCAGTCTTTGAATCTGATGGCAACTTGATTTGGCAAGCAGCTGATAAATGTAGAGTGATCGTTACAAAATTATAATTGATTGTGTCTCGGTTGTTATTCAATTCGAAAGGACAAAAACTGTACATGAGTAAATACCTAGACATGAGAAATTGGTCCTACTTAAGTAAAAATATTGAAATCAATAATGCAACTCGACAACAATCTGGCACTTGGCGGATATCAGCTGGTATCACACGACCAAGACATGTTTTTGTGATTATAATCAATTCAGCAACCATTGGCGACCAGACGGCTAATCCCTTTCTGTACAGTACATTTAGCGTTTCCACGGATCCACGTACTCTCAGTCCATGCCATCTAGATGCTGGTAATGGAAATGAGTATTGGGAACAACATTATCAACCATCAACTGAAAAAAAAAGAGTCTATCGAGATGTCTTGAAGTTTGTTCACGGCAACAATGAGTATTCTGATGGAACTCTTCTCAATAGAAATAATTTTGGAAACATCTTTCCATTTGTTTATTTCGATCTTACAAAACAAAAATTAGATATCAAAGATGAAACAACGAAACCGACGTTCAAATGATAAACTATCTGGTACTACAACTACAGATTATTCCATTTATGCATTAACATTGTATGAGCAAGATGCTGAATTAAGAAAGATTTGATGGTAAAGTTATCCTCAGAACATACATGTTATATAATATAAGTGTATAATGGAAAATAATGAACAAGAACCGCGCTTTAAAAATCACGGTTTCTCACACTGTCCGACTCC
>JAHPZR010008767.1:22500-37500 GCA_019787425.1 Platygyra sinensis | reverse complement strand
GATAAATGCATTGATATGATTGCCCATCATCGCAAGGGAAACACAAAGTCGTGCAAAATTGATTGCAAATGTTTATTTTTGATCTTGTTTTTTTTAACCTGGAAAAGCTTATCTTCTTGTGACATAATCTTCATGGGTTACTTATTTAATAGTCTATTTCACACAAATTTGTCCCATATATTTACAGTTAAAATCTATTTCTAATTAATATAAATTTACGGTAGTCTATTGTGAATCCGTGAATTTGATTGGCTATATTACCGTTTTCTATCTGCTGATAGAAAACAGTTGCACACGTGATTGTACACGTCATCCTTTTTCTTTTTTGCGTCAGTACACATGTAACACAATAAAACAATTCTTTTCTTTGTGTTAATTGACATTTTTTTCTTTTTATTCAATGAGACTACAATAAATTTATACCAAAACAATTAGACTACTCGCCCTCGTTTTCTACGAGCGATAGTCAACTTGTCTGTGCCTCGTTGACTATCTGCTTGTAGGGCTCGTAGTCTAATTGTTAAGTAGTAAGAATGAGAGATTTCAAAACATCAGAGCTAAAGCTTTTGCCCCAATGCCAGATGCATGGACACCTGCAAAATGTAGGTGTCTAGTCTGGCTCTTGGGTTCATACTTGACATTTTGAACTTAATGTGTTCACTGTAGTGATTGACTGACAGAGTGTGTAATAAATAATTATAGCAAATTAGATTTATATTGATGTAATTTGTACATGCTAGTGAATAAAGATTGAATGATTTCACCTCCTGACTTCTGGGTTTGGTGTACATTCTAAAGTGAAGCAGATTTCACCAGTTAGTAACCAGAAAACAAATGTTGCTCTTTTTGGAATACAAGATACATATTCTGCCCATGAATGGTTACTGGGGATGCACCATTGGGAGGGGGTATCAATGTCAAGCACAGAGTTTCTCCAGTTCAAGATGAGAGGGTGGTAATGGTTTAAGGATTTCATAGGGTACAGACCAAAAAACAACAGACGTTAAGTAAAGTATCTGACATTTGTTGTTGTTGTTGTTTGTTTGATTTGTTTTTATATGACAGTATGAAACTGCATCATTAGCTATAGCAAAGATATATATATGTGACAATTCACCTATTAATATTGATTTGCCAACCAGAAAACTATTGGCTTGACTGAGACAGTTTTTTGTTTAACATTTTCAACAACGTTTGTAAACAAATATCTTCAATATAGCCTCTTCCAGGCATTCAGTTAGTTGAGGTGCAGTGCAAACAACAGCACATGCAGAAAATAAAAAAAAAATTAGTTCAGGGAGTTTCAGCTGACAATTGTTATACTCATAAAATCAAGCAAACTGTTTTTTTAGCATCAACCCCCCATAAAGTAACTATTTGCATCAGTCAATACCACAACTGCCCATCCCCTGTGGGCAACAGTCGGGCATTTTCTCTTGTCTAAAGATCCTTGGAGAGTAGCATTTGAATTGTATAGTTCCAGAAAATATCTATACAGTTATACCTCCCCCCACAGAAGGGATTGTTCTCTAAGATCACCCTCCCCCCTCACCCTTCTTTAAATTCCAATTAAGCGTCATACATTTTTAAACTTTTTTTGGTCTTAAAGCAGACCTGGACCCACCCTCCCCCCAAATCCCTTCTGTGGGGTACTAGTATATCGGCTAATTTCTTAAACTGCGCGTTGCTATTATTGCCAGGACATTTGCCTGATACCCGATTTTTTTTTTCTGGCCAGTCTTCCCAAATTACCAAATTATTCATGACAAAAATTATATCAGTACAACTTGATGTGTTGAAAATAAAAAAACACATGGTAGACCTGTGACTTTTCAAGTTATGACTTGAATATCCTACTGGTCAGTGGTCTTTCGCTTTATTCTAAGGCCGCAATGACATCATGGTCAATAATATTTCACAAGCGGAGTTTGCTACGATTCAGGTGTTGCGTAGTTTATCCTTGATTTTATGTTGAAAAAAATTGCTGTAGGTCTATAATGCCGTTATTTTCTAGTTCTTCACCCTTTGACCAAGATGTCGGTAAGTAGAATCACGTTTTTGTCGCTTTCCTACAGCTTTCGTAGTGGATAACAAAATGTCTAACAATTTACCTTTTCAATTAACAACAGAGAAAGCGACAAGTGAACTCAATACCACAGACGACTGGCAGCTTATTATGGAAATCTGTGACCGTATTCCACGGACACCGTCTGGGTTTGTAGATAAATCTTCATTTTAAGGAGTTGAAAATGTATCTTAGACCGGTTGCTCAATTCACCTACAGTAGGAAGGATTATTCGAGTATCGCAATCGGTCATTCATTAGATGTTAGCACGTACGTATGCTTGATATAAAACACACGTTTCGTTTCCGTGTCCAGTAGTTCTACCTGGGTGAACTGATCTTAGATTGTTACCGATACGTAGTATTTATTCTAAGGTGGAAGATAATGCTGTAGAATTTGACTTTATTACAGCAAGCTTCTCAATCTGCCATAATGGCTACTTCTGAAGGTGATATGCAAAACTTGAAGTGTTATCTGATGATGCGCTTCAGCCAGCTTAGTTATTCATGCTTTAGATTGATGTAATATATTACATGATAGGAGTTGATGTATACAGAGCATTGAGGAGATGTGGTTATGAAACGTTTTCCTCCAGATCCACACTTCATTTCAGTCAAGAAAATAATACATGCTCAGAGTCTACTTCCTGCTGACTGTAAAAAGATCACTGTTTACATGTAGCAGTGATATCATTATGACATCATCAAGACGGTATCGTGACATCACAGTTTTAACTTGCAGAGTGTTGAAACCACACACAGCTAAATGCAGACTTTCTTGAACATTCCTACCACACTTATAAGTTATACTTCTCTTTCTAGACCCAAAGATGCATTACGTTCAATAATGAAAAGAGTAAACCATAGAGTTCCTCATGTTGCTATTCAAGCACTTACAGTAAGTTTTTAAGTACATGTATTATAAGACCATGCATGCGTTCCTTTGGGGTGATACGGTTCAGGATCAGTGATCCAAGATAATTTGGATCATGGAGCATCCTAGGTCTAGGAACAGATGAGTCCACTCTGAGTAAGGATACATCTGTTCCTTTGATGTACATGTACCATGACCTCAGTCAGGGTTTTCAATAAGAATATGAGTAGGCTGCAATTTAACTTCAGGACTAGGTGGTGAAGATGCAACTTGAGCCAAAGGCATGACTGTGGGGTGGGGGTGTACAGAAGTGTGACCCTCCTGGAAGATTCTTAAGACTTGGACCTCTGAAATGCACTTCTGCACTCTGGGACAATTTATGACCTCATTTTGGACATAGACTGAAACCAAAGAAGAAAGTGACAGATAAATAAAATATAATTTTGGTAGAAAAAGTCTTTCATGCCATTCATTGCATTTGACTCAAGTTCTCAATCAAAGTAGAGGGCAAAATTCATGCCAAGTAGCCAGCAAAATTCACTGGTCACCGGCCCTTAACCCTTTAACCACCAAGGGTCTCCCTTTGACGAGTAAAATTGTCTGACCTTAGACAGAGTAAAATCTATAAGTGGCCATTGGTGGTGAAAGGGTTAAGGAAGATAGTTTTTTAACCCTTTCACCACCAAGGGTCTCCCTTTGACGAGTAAAATCGTCTGGCGTTAGACAGAGTAAAATCTATAAGTGGCCATTGGTGGTGAAAGAGTTAGAAAACCTTGCCCAGTGATTATAGATCGATGATGTTGATCAAGGAGAGGAACATACTATGTAGATGCAGTTAAAAGAGGGGAATGGTTATGAAACTCGTCGAAGTTCTTTGTTGTATGTTATTGTTCTCTTTTTCACCCTTGACCCTGCACAAAACACAATAGTTGTTTGTCCATACTGAAGAACTAACCAACAGAAATGTGTTGGTTACGTAACTCATGCATAGTGTATGAGTGCAAAAACAAAAGATTGTGCATGGTCGTGGACCTTCTAACATAAATCTTGGCATCTTTGTTTGCTCTTTTGATGTTTGCCAGGGTTCATAACCAGTGTCTTCTACAAACTATTCTTTGTATGTAGTGTATAAATCTGGCCCTTCTTATAACAACAACATCAAGCTTTATTACTCCTTAATAAAGTTAAACTGTACAGTTTAATATATTAATACAAAAACAGGTACTGTTCACTCAGGATAACTTAAAGGTAATCAAACTGAGTAAAACTATAATAGTAATCACATCTAGAAGGACCTGTTGTGCAGTTAGTGTTACTCAACAGCGCTCCAAGCTCACTTTTTCAAAAAGTCGCTTTTTGGCAACCTTTAACTGTAAAATGGTCGTCATCACCCGACTTTCGCCAGAATTTTTGGTTGCCAAAAATTTTTTCCACTCGCCATGGCGACCAAAATGGTCGCAGCTTGGAGCGCTGCTCAAGTACTGTGCATTTGTCCCATTTTCCTTACAGAGGATTTCTAAAAAGTTTTAGGTTACTGGGTATTCAGGGCATATTTGTTCAGATTTATGTAAAATTTCAAAGGGTTATTTGATAGTTGTTATGCTGGCCATTCTCTTGGAGATTTCCCATTTCGAATTTATTGAGTGACTGTGATCATCTGTAAATAAATTGTTTCCATAAAAGTTTGCAATCTTTAAGTTGCAATCATTAACAAATTCAGCTCAATTGTAATGAATTAAGACTAGACAAGTGTGTTTCTTACTGTAGTCGGTCCATTACTTAATATATACATGACTGCACACTGTACACGCCTCCTTCAAAGTGATATGTTTCTCTTTTTGATAATTTAGCTCCTATCTGCTTGTGTGAATAATTGTGATAAAGTGTTCCACTTGGAAGTGTGCTCAAGGGATTTTGTCAATGAGGCAAAAAGTATAATTTCAAGGGTAAGTACTGCTATATTACAGTTTAGAAAAAAATATTATATGTTGCAGTTAATTTTTGGTTCAGTTAATTTTATAATTTAACCAGTTAGTTTTTTAACTAGGTGATTTTATTTTTAACCAGTTAGTTTTTTTCTAACTAGGTGATTTTATTTTGAACTGGTTCATATTTTTTCAATTTGTGTCAAAGGGGAAGGGTGAGTCTGGGACCAATAACTTATTACACCAACAAATATGAGCAAATTTGCACGATTGCATGTGTGGTATTAAGTGGAGATAAAGATAGACTTCAAAGTCAGAGGTTTGGAGTTCAAATCCAGGTGAGTGCAAATTAATTTCATTATTGGGAGGTCTAGGTCTAGGGATAGGGTTAGGGGGTCAATAGGGTAGGGATGGGCATAGGGTTAGGGGGATCCAATAGGGAGGAATTGGGATAGGGTTAGGGCTGGGTGGTGAGCGTGTTACTCTTTTTTGAGAAACACCCCCCCCCACCCAAAAAAAAAAAAAAAAAAAAAAAAACTGGAAAAATCACCTAGTTAGAAGTAAACTAACTAGGGTAGTTAAAAATAAAATCACCTAGTTACAAAAAAAAAACTAACTTGTCTAGTAAAATTATAAAAATTAGTTAACTGAGACCAAAAATTAACTGCAACATATATAATAATGAAATTTAATAATTATGCTCCTTCATCTTCTCACCACTTAAAAAATGTATTTATAAAACAAGTCAAGTTCAGTCACAGTCGAACATATATGGACATCAGCTGGTGAGTAGGAGAAACTAAAAGAATAGTATGTTTGTGAAAAGTAGAGCATTCTTACCCTGAGCCCTAGGCAATTAACAAAATTGGATGGCTTGGTGCAAGACTGACTAAGTGACTTTTTTTGGGTGAATTTTTTCCTTCATAAGTGCTAGAACTTTTGCATGTGCTTTTCAATTAAGTAGTGAAACATTCCCCTGTATTTTTTTTGGCTGGTTTGCACTTTGTTTCTGAGAAAAACGAGGACAAAATATCGAAGCGTTTATAGACTGCTGGCAGTCTGTTTTTCTCTCGAAATTTCAGCAAGGATTATGAGAAGAAGAATGGGACGAGACATGGGTGCGGCATGCACGAGAAGAAAAACAGACTGCAGACTCTTCTCATGTTTTTGAGGACATTCACGCCTGTCAAAATAACCTAATTAACTAATTGAAATCAATTTTTCTTCTGGGAGTATCACGAACCGTTGCTCAAAACTCTTGCGTTATGTTTACGAAAGACCAAATACCAGTACTTTTATCGGGCGGATTTCGCAAGCAGAGCCTAAGAAGCTCGCTTCTGTAGTTAAACCGAAGACGCCTCGTGCTCTGGGGATTGCTGTTGACTTTGAAGGTGATCCATTTATAGGACAACAGAATTTAACACATTGGACTAACTTTTATCTGAAGATCTTGGACTTCTGATCCTGTTTCCAATTGAAGTTATTCCTCAAGAGCATGTGTGAGGTATGCGTTAAAAATTTGGAACGCTGTTTAGCTACTCCATTTCTTAAAGGCTAACTTAATTCGTCGTAGCCAATGTTGAAGCAACTTCCGATGATTGCGAGACTCAACAACGCTGGAAGCGTAAATCAAAATCTTCAACGTTCGGAGAAAAACTAAGACTCCTACTGCAGAACCAGAGAGTCAAGCGTCTGTATTTTAGGACACCAACACCAGCTTGTTTCTGTTCAGCCTAAAAGAACTGGTTTTCAACAGTTAAGCTACTCCGAAACGATCGCATCTTGATGATCTGGGGATGATTTGCCATTGCATGACTTACATCCCTTGTCTTTGTTATGCTTCACGCAAAACTTATGATGCTTTATTTACCCTTCTGACAACTATCTGTCATCAGGCACATATTGACCAATCAGGTACTCCGTTGTTGGGCTGACGGAGGGTTCGAAAAGATGAAAAGAGTCTGCAGACAGTTTTTCTCGTCTCGCCTTCTTCCCTACTCGGCCATACTGCCATACCGCTCTTTTGCGTTCACGATGACTAAACACTCGTCCAAGCCCGGGCGTCTAAGTAACCCTTAGAGAAAAAACCGGCTGCAAGCAGACTAAAGCGTTTACAATGAATGCAACAAAGTGGAACAAGAGCATTTTACTTTTTTGGTCCTTTGTATCATTGCGTTTGGAACAAAAGGAGTTTTTTTTTCCTTTTTTGGTCTTCTTTTTAGAAAATTCAAGTCACTTAGGTCAGTTTTGTTTTCTGGATTGGTTTTGATTCATTTCACCATGTTCATGATTTGTTTCTAGGGACATCCCAAAGTAACAGAAAAACTGAAAAGCCTGATAAAGGAGTGGTCTGTTAGCTTCAAGGATGACCCACAATTGAGGTACAGTGTATAATTACGATCTCTGGTAATTTTTGGTAACAATTGTAAGTTGCCTAGTGCAGGGCTTTTGAGATTGGTACCACAAAAAAGTATGGAAGTTTTCAGTTTCTCCTTCATTTGTGCTGTCACTGTGAACTTTGATCAACCAGCAATAAACTTCCAGTCTCAAGGGAAGAAATATTTCAGCACTGTGCATGGCTTATGGCTTTACAGGTGGTTAATAACCTTTAATCAACAAACTCTTTTTATCTTCAAAAACAAAGTCTGTATGATATTGTCAGTAGTAACTGTAGACTGATAGAGTCATAAAGATAGACTCATCAAATAAGAAGTGCATGTACACAATCTACAATTATTGGAAACTACCTGTCACTTAATTAATGATATTAGTATAATTATTATAAAGCAAAGTTACGTTACTTTATTCAATACAGAATGTGTTGTAAATGTACATGACGATGTAGATGATCAATAACAATTTTCTTGATGTGCATATAAGATTTAAGACTTTGTCCTTTTGTTCAATTTTAGTCTAATACCATCACTCTATAAAGAACTTAAAGCAGATGGAGTTAGTTTTCCTGACAGTTCCAAGGTTTGATTTCTCTACACACTTCTACAATAATGTACTGAAAATCTTCCTTTTTGATACTTTTTACCTGCAGTGCAATTTGAGCAGCAGTGTGTTGATGTATCTATTTCATGCTGTGCTCTATATTTGGTTGAAACTGCATGAATGTTTTTTTGTAGTCAACTTTTATATATTAATTAAAAGTGTGGTTTTTGCAACTGCTAAAACTGCAGTTTTTAGGGAAATTAATACTGTAAAACTTTTTTTCTGTCATTAACTTTTAATTCACCTGTGGCCTTGATCTTCACACCCATAGCAAACTTGTTACTGTATGGGTGTGCTGTATCAGTACAGTTCAGGTGTATCATCAAGGCTTCATCATACATACTCAGCCATAACAGGTGTTAGGGGTTAGGGTCCTAATTATTGCCATGAATATATTGACATTGATATTGCCTGATAAGGTTGGTCATTCTTTGACCATTCAAAACAGCTTTGTAACAATAAAATGATGAATTGAAATCTTGCTACCATTAATAACTACAGTATAATTATTATTGCTCCTCTCAGAGTTGAGCGATCTTTAAAAATTTATTCCATTCAAGTACAAGAAGTTTGTACATTGTAAATATTATTACTGTTTTTAGGACACAAGTTCAAGTTCACCAAGTTCATCAAGTCCTTCTTCGGCTCCTGCAGCAGTTAGTGCACAACAAGAAGATGAAGATTTAGCAAGAGGTACTTGAACATCACACAGACTCATTCCTTGGAAGAAAGCAATCCATGCCTTTACACAGTCACTTAACAGTCTCAGTGCTTTTACTGTTTCAACCCTTACAGCCTTCATTCAGCGAGTGAATAATTCGGTACATTTAAGTCTTCACCTGACCTTGCATGGTCACATGACAATAATATTAGTCAGAGAGATGACGAAGTTGGCCTTCCCTCGCTATTTTTCAACCATAACACGGTACAGTGTGTAGCAGGCATGATCACGACAACAACATGTCTGAGCAAAAATCTTGGCACCATTTTTTCAGCATTTTCATTTTTTTCCTTCCTGTTTCTCACCCCAAATTTATGCAATTCTGAATTGAGAGTTCTTTCCATTAGACCATGCAGCAATATTTCAACATTATTTTGTTGGAGGTGTCTGCAGGGTTTGGAAAATGTATTTGTATGTTCATGCTACTTGATGATTTTCTAACAGTGTTTTGACCCAAGCTTCTGTTGCCTTTTCTTCTGATACGGTTCTTTTTTTTTCTTTTTTACTTTCAGCAATTCAGTTGTCCCTTAAAGAAGCAGAAAGTAGTAAGGTAGAGTGTACTGATCAGAAAGGATACTATTCTTAATTCTTAGTTGTTATTGCTCTTAACTTGTATTGTTCGATCAAGTCACAGTACTGTTGCTTTTTGTGTGTCTTCTTATTGCTTGAAATCATGAAAAGGAGATCTTTAGTCAAGTCACTGGTTAAATATGGTTGTGCTAATAAGAATAATGCGACTTTCATGGAGCGCCGTACATGTACATGTAGCTGTTATTGAATTTATCAAAGGCTCAGTTCTCAATCAATTCTCCTTTTGTATTGACCTGTTCCCCTTATTTGTATACGTGTATGTCTTTTTAACAAAGGAATATTATAGCACAGGCAGCCCAAGCTCTCTTTATGAACCACACAAGGAACACCATATGGCATCAAATTATAAGGGTTTGTATGGGATTTTCTACAAGATATCCATGAAGGTAGTTAAAAGTGTACATATTTAATAAAAATAGCGTACCTTATTCCATACATGTGTTGTTTGCTCCTGGTGTCAATTTTTTTTACCGATTTAGCTTGATTTAAGTGATTTTTTTGAATCCTGGTTTTCTCTTTTCATTTCTATTCTCTAACCGCTAGAGAATAGAAATGAAAAGGTCTACGTTTGCCCTTGAATTCTGTGGTGGATTTGTGGCCGTGGGTACATTTTAGCGTGGGATTATTAACTTCGTTAGGCAGGCCTTCCGGACAGTAGTGTTTTGCCTTGTCTCCTCTTTATGAAGAGAAAACCAGGATTAAAAAAAATCGCTTAAATCAAGTTAAATCGGTAAAATAATGACACCAGGAGCATTTAACAACACACGTATGGAATAAGGTAAGATATTTTTATTGAATATTTACACTTTTAACTACTTTCATGGATATCTTGTAGAAAATCCCATACAAACCCTTATAATTCGACGCCATATATTGTGTTCCTTGTGTGGTTCATAAAGAGAGCTTCCAGGGCTGCCTGTGATTATAATAATATTGTTTGACTGCATACATGTACTCAACTGCAATAATAGTTAATAAACCATGAAATCTTACTTTTTTGTTTAAAATTTCAAAGAGTCTAAGGCAAAACATAATGATACCAAACTTTCTACTAGATCAATTGAAACGTTTCTTGCCTTGAAATAACATTATCACTATGTTTACAGCTGTCTGTAATTTTCTACAACAACATTTTCACTTAATGTACAGTTCATGTACATGTACAGTGTATACATGTAATGTCCTCTCAGGAATGACATTGAAAAACACGGTACAACAGAGTCTGTAGCAGCCTCTAGCCTTGTTCTTATTTCTTGAAACAGAGTCCAGATCATTGCTTTTGATTAATGACTAAGCTTTTGATTATTCTTGTGATGTCCCTTCAGTTGATTTTCAGGCCTCTAGAAGTTTGATTGTTTGATTCTATTTGTAGCCTAAGGTGTCTAGTTTGTATCCAAGCTTCAGCTCTCCTTCACCAGCTCCTGCAAGAAGGGTAGGTGTCCTGTTTGAACCATAGCATATTCAATTACATTTATTTCATCTGCTTTCCACAAGTCAAAATTCAATAATTACTTAAATCGCATCTATGACATTTGTAACAGGTCATCATTCTGTTTGGTTTGATCAGTCATATTGAGAAATGTCTATTGGGTGGGGTAGGGTGGGGGATGTGATCTTTGCATCATTTGCCATTGCCATGGCAACTACTGTACAACCTGATGCTTGATTTTGATTGGTAAGTTCTCTTTAAATCCAACAGAAGTTTATGAAACTGTAATGTCATAACATTTATTTTTATCAGTACAAGTATAAATTTAAAGCAAGCTACAATGGTCCCTTAAAGAAAGACAACTTAGCGTCCAACTGGAATTTCTTTTTGTATTAATTTATGTTAGGTTGAGGCCAAAAAAGTCAGAGCATTGTATGATTTTGAGGCAGTTGAAGACAATGAACTCACATTCAAGTCTGGAGAGATAATATCTGTTCTTGATGACAGGTTTGTACTGAACCTAATCTTGTCTTGCTGAACATTCCTTTTTACCAAACACCTATTGTTTATTGCCTGAGGAAATCCCATTTAAAAAGGACTGGAGTGCTCATCGGAAATTTCGAAAAGAACCTCTGCCAATATCCTGTTTGTGGGTGTAGCTTGAAACTTTTTTTCACCCCTAAGAGGTACCAATTCTAAAAACAGCACATGCTTTCCTGTAATTTTTTTAAGGTGCATGTGCCTCAAAAGCTCCTGCTGACCTTTCAAGGCTAAACACCCAAAGACGTACCAAATCCGATCTTCTAACCCCTAAAAGGTACAATGAGGCACCCTCATCCTTTATTGCATGGGATTCCCCCCCCCTCCCCTGAGAGGTTTGTTCTTCGGTCCATAGACCACCAGCCATCCCAACAACCAGCCTGCTAAATTGGTTTCCAAGAGTACACATGTATATGACTGGATTTATGAAAACGTGCTAAAGATTTCCACCACTATCACCCTTATTATTTTCACTTTGATATCACTAAACTTTTAGGGTGCCTCCAAGCCATGTAAATGGGCAAAAAATAGAGAAAGGACGGCAATGAAAGGAAGATAAATGGGTAAAAGAACAGAAAAGGACTGACTTTCCTTTCAGTTTTATTTATATTGTCGCCTTTGGTGAGAAAAAAAAACACCCGCTTAGGGTGGGATTTCAATTCTTGAGCACCAATTTCATAAATCCAGACATACATGTATATACTGTGAGAGAATCGTGTTCAATTCGGCGTGATAAATACTCTGAAGAGTGTGCACATTTGGATGATAAATACATGTACATCGTTTTAATGGAGTTCCAGGTCTATTCCGCTAGTTGGTTTGTTTTCTCCTTTGATTTTAGTAGATATGGCTCCTACATTGTAAATTAATTCATCACAGTGCAGGTATCGAACCTAAGATATATAATATCAATGTAATTAATATATAAATAATATTAACAATACGTAATGATAAACAAATATTGTGGGAGGCGCGGTGGCCTCATGGTTAGTGCGCTCGTCTCTGGATCGAGTGGTCCGGGTTCGAGCCCTGGCCGGGGACATTGTGTTGTGTTCTTGGGCAAGACACTTTACTCTCACAGTGCCCCTCTCCACCCAGGTGTATAAATGGGTACCGGCGAATTTAATGCTGGGGGTTAACCCTGCGATGGACTAGCATCCCATCCAGGGGGGAGTAGAAATACTCTCAGTCGCTTCATGCTAAGGAAACCGGGATAAGCTCCAGCCTGATGGGCCACTTGGCTCGTATGCAGACTTTACCTTTTTTTTTAATGATAAACAAAGATAGTCAAGTGTTTTCCTGCTGATAACCTGATATGTCATAATGTGACTGTTTGTTTTCTTTAGTGATGTGAACTGGTGGAAGGGTGAAACAGCTCGTGGCATAGGACTCTTTCCTTCTAACTTTGTGACGTCAGATTTGTCTGAGCCCGAAAGTCGTAAGTTTACATCCATTTATCTACCCTATGAAACTACCCAGATTCTGGCAATGCAGGGTCTCTGCGTTGTATTCTACTGCAACCCTTTGTTGTATTCTGGTAAATTATCATTAATTTTTGTTGATTCGATCTGGAACTACTGTAGTTGTTGGGGCAAGCAAATCCTGTACATGTACATGTAACTGTAATAAACGAAAAGAAATGAAAAGTAAGTTGAAGTTAAACTTAATTGTGCAAGTTTCTTTACTCTCAAAGTGCCTTTTGCCTGCCACAGGTGTAGGAATAAAATTCAACTAGATCTACCATTACTGCTTCCTTTTCAATTGTGCCAATAAATGAATATCTGGCCACTTTGGAAACAAGAAATGTCATGAAAATGAGCTGTTTGAATAATCCACTTTAAAACGTTTACCCAACTATATACAGTGTATGAAACATCTTCTCAGGAGTGGTAATAGCCGTACTAAATTTGCAGTCAATTTAATGCCTGTCTTCTACGAGTTGTAATCAGTATGTTTTGTATTTTTTTTGTTGTCATCAGCGTCGAAGGTTGAAAAGAAGAAGGTGCACTGGGCTGACGAGCCTAGGCACCAGGCCACAACATCTGAAGGTATTGTGTTTCGTTTGTCTGTACTTATAAAATCGCAGTTGATTTTTAATAATCACTTTAGTTTTTTAATTTCATTGACGAAAATGGAAAGAAAAAAAACATGATTGTGTAAGGTACGAGGTAAAATTGAATAGGCAATTTGCGAGTTGTCTTTTACCTCTGTTTTATAACGAGTCCTTGCGAAACTTTTCTTATGAAAAAAAATGAGTGTGACTTGGACGAAAATGAAAGTTCAGGATTCAACAAAAACTGATTTGCCATAAACTACATGTAAAAGGTGTGTTATTAAGTGTGGAAACCACACTGAATGTGGCTCATTACATATACATGTACCTTTCAAATGGCTTTCTAGGGTGCGCTTGCCAAAAAAATAGTATACTAGTATGCTCAGGGTCAAACTACAACTGTGGACAAATTGTGTTGGAAAATGGCAAAAACATGAACTCATAACTGTAATACCTATTGAATAAGTGCCAGCACCCCTATATGTATTCCCCCTTTCAATGTTGGAAAATGATCAAATGCAAACTTGTGTTAGATTAAAGTTTTTCGTCAACATTGCACAGGGGTGGGGAGGGGCAAAATGGGGAAAAAAATGGAAATTTCCAACCCTTGTGACCAAGGTTGTAGATAACCTTTGTAAAGCTGTGAGATTAAAATAAAATTCACGCCAACCTTGTTAGTTCCACATTGACTGTACATGTACGATAGAATTCACTCGGCGTGCAAAGAATTTTTGTACAGTGCAGTGCTGTTGCTACTGTCCTACATGTACATGTACATGTACATATATAGTTTTTAAACAATTGCCTGGCATAGCCAGGATAAAAGGCTAATAATAGTTGTCAAATGTTCCCTCTCCGTGTAACTTCTAATTTTGTTACTTTGATATTCTTTCTTTGTTATCTAGCGTCAACAGCACCAGTGAAAACAGAAATCAGTGAGGTGAGTTCAGAGTTATAAAGTGATGAATAATTATCTTAACTGACCACTCACCCAATGGGACTTTTCATTGCAATTGAAACATTTTATTGCAAATCAGTGCGTAAATATGCTTAGTAAAACAGTTGATAACGTGACATCAATGTGGTTTTCTAACTTTCACTTTAAAAGGACACATTTTTTAAGAGATTTTTTTAAGTAGCATGTAAAGAAAGTTTACAATGAAGATATTGGCAGCTGAGGCCAAGGGCGGAATACATGTAGGGAGCAATGGAGCCCCTGGCTCTCCTCCCACCCTCTCTTCATCCCTCCCCAGACCCCTCCTTTTCCTCCTTCTCTCTCCTCATTACCTCCCTTCAATTTCCGTTCGGGGAAGGCTTAGTAGGACACATTTGATATATCAGTTGTAACATGGTTCCATCTCTTTCAAGGCAAAATTGCAAATTTGTTCTTAAGTTTCTTTTTTCCCCTCAATTCCTAAATTAAGCGAGACTTGGTGTAACACTGCGATGGACTACTTGTAGCATCCACCCAGTGGTGGGGGAGGGGGAGGGTAGAAATACTCCTAGTCATTTTATGCTACAGAAAGTGCCGGACTGATAAGCCACTTGACTGGTATATAGACTTAAACTTTAATTTCCTTTACTTTACTCTTATTAACTCCATAACATTTTATCCGCATTTAGGAAAAGATAGACTTGTGTACAGACATGTTAAAGGGAGCCAATATTGAAGGTGAAGACGAACAAGAGGAAACAATTCAAGATATGGAAGGTTTGTTTTGTTGTTGGAAAAACTGTGCCCCTCTTTATATGTGCAGGGTTGAGACAAAGAACGGGCTAAAATTTCGTCAGAAATTGGCTTCATGT
>JAHPZR010008767.1:12500-17500 GCA_019787425.1 Platygyra sinensis | reverse complement strand
GAAACTGTCTATAGTAAAACCTTAACAATGTAACTCTATCTTTCTGTTTGTCTCTTTGTACGTAAAAAGAAGGGAAAGTTATCACACACAAAAAAAAACAGGTTGGTAAAGCAGTTTTTTTCTTTTTGTAACACACAGGCTGATGAAAGAGCCTTTACCAGTCCCTACGCTGCCTTATGGATATGGCGCTAATTCCCAGGGTACCATGGGCATGTATCAGCTGCCTGGATCAACAGCACAGCAATACCCTCAAGTAAGATGCATAGAATGTCTGTAAGAAACTATATCGGATATTCAAAGTCCAGTATATGTTTTCCTTATTGTAACAAAATTTTCAAAGCCAGCGCCGCAAGGTTTGTAGAAAGACTGATATTTTTTGTCCGGTTACATAGACGTTGTCCTGCATTTTCACTAACTTGTCCCGTTGTTCTTTTCCAGGCCACTCAGCTCTATGCCCCGCATCCTGCAGGCTATCCCCAGGTCTCTCCTCCTACGTCACTTCAGTATATGAGCGAGCCTGGTGCCGTTCTGGGGTCATCTGTTACGGTGAGTGTTTCGAGGAAATCTTAATCCCTGATACTGTCGTCGCTTTTTCCAAATAATGTTTATTTCGTCTACAATTTTTAGGGAACGGCATACTCTAGCCAAGGTCCTGTGCAACCTTACGCAAGTCACATGTCTAACCACGTGTCTTCAGCGCCTTACCAGCCGACTCAGCTTAGTCATGCGCATGCTCCGCCCCAGGCCCCGATGCAGCCTCCAAGTAACGTCCAACAAACGTTCCCAAGTCAACAGCAAGTTCAACAGCCACCAATGTCCTACCAACAGCAACTTCCTTACCAACAGGGGATCCCTGCGGCACCACCCGAGTATCCGTCCCAGAGTGCACCGCATGATTACTATGCCCAGTCTCTAGCGCAACCTAGCGTGGCTGGCTACTCGAATTTTCCCGCACAACCACAAATGGTTTACTCGCAGCAACCTCTGCTCTGATAGTGACTGCAGTCTCCTAAATTGCTGACTTTTACCGGTCATTAGTGGTAACGTTTTGCTGCTGTAAAAGCAAACACAAAATTCCCTTTCACTCGACAAGGCGAACGAAAACAAGCCAGTTCGTAATCGTAGTAAATAAACGCAATTGGGCCTGTCTGGGTTGGAACCGTCCTGTTAAGAAAATAATGTTGATTGATGAATTTTTCAGAGCTCAACTAAAGGTAACACCAAAACAGTTTAAAAGTTCCGAGATGAATGAAATTTGAGAAGGAATCCCTCGATAATAAAAATTGATGTACTGAGTTGTATTCATTGTTGAAAACCAAGGTCCATGCACTGTATAATGGATTCGATTAAGACGATTTTTACGTAGGTAGAGGTTATTTGTGAGTTATGTGCTGTGGAATATAGATGTCGGAGCAATTGTTATACAGTTCCTCGATACGAAATGCGTGCAAGATATCATTTGTTTTAAAATGTTTTACATGTAATAACCAAATTTTATGCATACCCAAAAATGAACAAAATCGAAATCAACTGTGAAAATTTTTGTAAAAAACGCCTTTAATTGTTAACTCGTGTAAAAGATATTCGACAAACAGTCTTGATCGATGCCATAAATTAGGGTTTTAATATTATTGGTTTACAGATACAGTTAGTTGTGAGTGCATATGGCCCGAAAAAGAAGCCATTTAAAAAATACAGCTTCAAAGTATAGTAAAATGGCGTTTTTCTTATTCTGATATCTTTTTTTTCCAGAGATATTCAAGTTTACCTGTTATGCGAATTTGGTCACCGATGACGTCACCGATTGTGCAAGTACAGTGGTGTGTCACAAAATTAAGAATATCTCCGCCAATAATGAAACAATGCTATTGAAACTTGGCTGGGATGTTACACCTTGCAAAATATACCATATGGTACACATTCTGATGTTGCTATGGCAACATGCTCGGTTCCAGTCTCCTGCCTCTTCAAAATTAAATATTACCATTTGCGACTCAAAAAGGCAAAATATCTGGTCTTATCTAAGACGTATGCCAGTCCCACCTTCATTGGGTTGCCTCTAACATTTTTAGCTGTATTTTATGCCCCGTGCAGCTAGCTACAAATGAAGAGGAAGGGACTGGAATCGAACATGTTGCCCTAGCAACGTCAAAATGTAAACCATCTGGTATATCTTAAAGGGCGCCACATCTCTGCCAAGTTTCAATAGCATTGCTTCATTATTGGCGGAGATATTCTTAATTTTGTGTCACACAACTGTACTTGCACAACCGATGACGTCATCAGTCACCAAATTTGCATAATAAGAAAACTTGAATATATCTGGGACAAAAAAAGATATCACAGAAAGAAAAACGCTATTTTACTCTTCTTTGAAAAGCTTTTTAAATGAGGGTATTTTTCAAATGACTTATTTTCGGATCATGTGTACCATGTCTGGTGATAGTTCGTCTGCAACGTAGTCTAGTCCGATGACTGACATAATTAGCCCAAATGCAACAACATGATATGTTTATTTTTTATTATTATTTCGGAAGGGATAATTGAGCTTTAATTCGCATCAATAGAATTACAGCATATCTCAGGCGTTGGAAAGAGGAACTTCAGTAATAATTATTTCAAACACAGCAGTTACTCTTGTGCTGGAAATTGATAGATTGATAGGGAAACTGAAATTACAGTCTTTAAAACTCTTCTGAAGGAACTGAAAAAACTCCCCTTGCTTATTTTAAAATAAGTCAAAGAACAGAGCACAGGGGTCTCCTGAAATAGTCATAGTCTCACTTAATCATGTTAAAAAGCACCATTAAATAGCTCTTATTTGAATGGTCATACAGTAGGAATTCTTTCACAGACAACGTTAGAACCACTTTTTTACCGCATAATAAACAATAACACATTAAATGCAGGATTTGAATGGTCACACACTAGACTTTTATCCACAGAATGAAAAGCTAGAACCTTTTTACGCAGTAATAAGCAGTAGTACCACATGAAAGTACTGCTCAATAGCTTTAATTTGAATGGTCACATATTAGAGTTTTATCCACAGAATGAAAAGCTAGAACCACTTTGAACAGTATAATAAACAGCACCACATGGACGCACTACTCGATAGCTTTTATTTAAATGGTCACACACTAGGGTTTTATCCGGACTTAAGTTACAACCGCCTTGTACAGCATAATAAACAGTACCACATGAAAGTACTGCTCCATGGTGTTTGTTTCATTGGTAACACACTAGAGTCTCGAGGCCTAAAGCCTGATTTACAAGTAGGCTAATTTTGGGGAAATTCTCCGGGAATGTTTTGAAGGCTGCCATCATAGAAATGATGTAATATTATCTCGTTTCTACGTCCTAATTTTACCTCTCTAAATTTGATTACCTGTTGTTCTTGTTGTTGTTGTTGACGTTTTCGTTGTGGTTGTTCGGCTAAAACACACATTCGCGGACAGTCGTTCTAAAATAAAATGGCCATGCATGATAAATCTCTCAGTGACAAATGAGAGTGTGAATATTCCACTGGATTAGTTCCCGTGTAGGTTAAAGAAAACTAACTCTAATTATTCAGCTAGTTATTGATACTGTCTTGTTAAAAACTCGATCAAGAAGAGCACTCCTTGAGATCTTGTCTAAAATACACAAGAATAATTTAATCAGTATGTGTATAGTTGAAATAAACTATTACGAGATAATAATTTTGTTTAATGCTGGCCAGTAATTTGTGTCTACTGTCCTCGTCATTTAGGAGCCGGAGGGGGGAGGGGGAGGTGAGAAGTCGATCGAAGTCCACCACTCTGTCCAGCGTACGTTGGTACCAAGCATGGAGCAACGTAGAGAGAAGCTGCTATCCCTGGGTAGGATGCTAGTCCATTGGTAGTCTCTCCCTCCCCCCAGACTACTTTATCAGCTATAACCCCCGGCCCCTTCACACTTTTACTCTTAGAACATTGAACACATATTTCCCTCGGAGTCCATAATATGGAACAATGACGTTAGGTGACGTATGTTGACGTCATTATTTTCAGATTTCTTTGGATGCACAAATTTTGGTAAAAACGTTACAAAACCACAACACGTGGCTGGAAAAAAAAAGAAATTGATAAAAGCGGCGAGGAAAGCTAAAACTAAACAAGAGAAGTTGCTAGAATAAGAATTTTGTTTTTAAAATTTGAAATTTGAAAATCACACATGGCTGTCAAAATATGATTGTTATGTCAACATCCTGCTTGTAACAAGTGACGTGTTACACCAAATTATTCTCAGATATGTTTTAGAAAAGGTAAGTAAATTTGGGGTTCATGGCTCTTCAAGGATACAAAGTTGACAATGGCCTCAACACCACCCCCCTCCCCACCTCACGCTTGCTCCTTAACTATCTCCTACGCCCGTCTCAATAGGGTTAATTAAGGAGAGTTATCCATCTCGAGTGAGAATCAGCATTGTTAGTTTAAAATAATGATGAAAGGGAGCTGATCTAAAGTAAATGTAATTTCTCAGTCAGTTTGCCATGTGCAGTTTTTCAACGCGGCTTTTGCGAACCAAAAATCTTAATTTACATTTTAATCACAATATCGTGCAAATTTCACATTTGGTTTCCTGTAATAAAGTCAGCTGAGTCAACATATCCCTTCGAAAATATATAATAGTGTTGTTGACAGTATGCATGAAAATTCCACTAACGATGTCTTTAGTGTACTTAAATTAGTTAACGTAGTCATTTTTGTAACCTATTTACTACAAAATTCACCGGTATAAAATAAACTTCTGGAGACTCTCTCCTCACAATGGCGGGGCGTGTTTGTTTCGTGTCCGTGACAGCAATGTCGCTGTTCGTCATGACTTCATCAGCAAGTAAGGGCCTGTTTACATGGAGGTGTGGGACCCCAGGTAGGTGAGGTAACCCGCCTAGCCGTGGGTCCTGGTGGAAGTTACTAGACGTTGTTGCAAATGTAACATAAACTCGACCCCGGCTAAGCGGGTTACCTCATCTTGAG
>JAHPZR010008767.1:0-7500 GCA_019787425.1 Platygyra sinensis | reverse complement strand
TTAACTATGGAAGTAGAGGGGAGCTCTTTGAGTCCTGGCCCTGTAACATTTTACGGAATGAAATAAAAATTTCCTTTGAAGTTCGTAAGTTGAAGTGACGATTCCATATCTTGTAGGAGTGATATCATTACTTTAAATAGGTAGCATCTTGTATCTGAATTTTGTGAGTTTTTAACTCTACAAGTTCACCTACTCTAAACATCTACTCTAAAACGATAAAGAAGGCTGAAGTAGTATATAAAGATGAAGAAATTTAGTCCAGAGTGATATTTGCTCCAACACTGTTCCCAATTTTGAAAACCATGCCTGTCAAAAAAGACTGCCATAAGAACATCAAGTTTTTTTGGCAAATCGCATGACATGCTAGACGTTGGTTTTCCAGATAAATTGAATAAACATGTCGACTTTAAAGTCAATGTCTTTGATACTTTTTGAATAAGATGCGCTCAAAACGGGTGAGGTTCTCAAAAGCTCTCCACTCCGATCTCAGTAGAGCTATACTATTACTTCGGTGTACTATATTACATCTAAGGTTAGACTATACTATTTGTTACACTATACTATTTCTAACGCTATACTATGCTATTTGTGTGGAAATATAGATCCCGCAAGAGAATAGAAATAAAATGACAAAAGTGTTCACAAGAGGCGTTTTGCAAATTGAATTCTCTTAACTGCACACAATAAATTAACAGTTACTCAGGGAGGTACACAATTCCTCTTAGCTGTTCGAATTTCAATTCCTTTTAAATAGTTAACGTTGTTAAGGACCTAAGTAGCACCGTTCTCATCTCAGTCTATTAAGCCCTTCACTCTGCATGAACCATTCTGCAATAATTGGAGACAACATCAACTCTTTTGTTAGCTATGGGGGTTTTTTTGCGGACAAAATTTCGAATGTGAATACATCAATGTTTTGTTAAATAAATTATTGTTATGCGTAATAATACAAATTTGAAAATAACATAAATCAATTTCGTCCGGGATACATCAATTTTGAGTGACATACATCGATGTTGCGAAGCATACATCGCTTTCCCAAATCATTCGTGCGTGACCGTATACAACTAAAAGATGTTCGATAAAACTAAAAGATGAGGAAGCGGAAATAGAAGTGACCGGAAGTCGGCTGGAAGAAGAAGCCAATATCACACAATATGACGGAAACAGGAGAGGATCAGGGAGTTTAAAATTCTGCGTTGTCTAGAGAACGTGAACCACGACGGCTAATTTTTCAACTTTATATTCCGAATTTAACGCTGCATTCCATGCACAATTTCGAGATAGTTTTGCCAGTGAGAAACAAACAAAATGAATTTAGAGTATAGCGAGATTCGAAGGTAAAATATAAGTTTATTTTTGATCGGCGTTGTCCTCGGCGTCGCTGTCGTGGTTTCTTAAACTCCCTAAAGTAAGATGCTCCCTAACCCCTAAACCCTGACTGACCGGAAGTCGGCTAGAAGGCCAATATGGTGGAAATGGAAGAGGATTAGGGGGATGCACGGATTTGGCTGCCCAACAATCGACGGATTTTTTATTCCTTTGGTAGACTACTGAAATGGCGCGGAAGGACAAAGGAACACTGCGTCCTGCGACTCGGCTTAACTTTTTTAGTCGCCCTCTCAGATGAAGGGGGGAGATCTCAGATTTAAACGCCCTTCTTATGAACAACTCCTACGGTTCTTGACAATGTTGCCTGATTAGCATATGATAAGTGCAGAGACTTACCCATATTTTAAATGTTTATTCATATAAAAAATCAATTTCGAGAAAAAATAAAGTACTTCCCATAGAGAAATTTCCGTCTCTCGTGTTATGCAGTAATACCATAATGTAACAACGCTTATAATTTATTATCCATTAGTTCCTGTCTAATATCGGTCAATTGGTCGCTTACGGGAGGTTAAAAACAAAAGAAAATTTCAAACTTTTAGCTCTGGAAGTGGTCGTGTCCGCTTACGAGAGGTTGTCGGTTACAAGAAGTTTCAAATATAGTGATTTGACTTGGGAACTCTTGGTATTTAGGAATACTGGTCGCTGAGGAGAGGTGCAGGTCGCAGCTGGAGGTTCGACTGTGTAAGCACAGAGGTTCTCGCTCCAATTTGCACCCGGTCAGAATGCTGAAAAAGCTGTTCGTACTAGAACGGTTACCATGCAGGCTAAAAGGTGTCGAACTCTGCGAAGCGACCAGCACCTAACAGTGAAAACCATACAGAACTATGAACTCAAGAAAATTTGCTAAAGCACAATCTAACGGCTACTCTCCGTTTAAAATTCCTCCTAATAACAATAACCGTGCCCTTCAGAAACAGGTCTGTGAAGCAAAGAAAAATCGAGATACTTATTACGATCAAATTAAAAGTGAAGGGCAAATGAAGAAATTTCAAGAACCGTAGGGTCGTCTTTAACTCAATCTGAGATCTCCCCCACTTCATTCGAGAGGCGTATTTCGTTTTCTCGCTAAACGGCGACTAAAATAGTTAAGCCGAGTGGCAGGACGCAGTGTTCCGTTGTCCTTCCGCGCCATTTCAGTAGTCTACCAAAGGAATAAAAACTCTGTCGATTGTTGGGCAGCCAAATCCGTGCATCCCCCTAATCCTCTTCCATTTCCACCATATTGGCCTTCTAGCCGACTTCCGGTCAGTCAGGGTTTAGGGGTTAGGGAGCATCTTACTTTAGGGAGTTTAAGAAACCACGACAGCGACGCCGAGGACAACGCCGATCAAAAAATAACTTATATTTTACCTTCGAATCTCGCTATACTCTAAAGTCATTTTGTTTGTTTCTCACTGGCAAAACTATCTCGAAATTGTGCATGGAACGCAGCGTTAAATTCGGAATATAAAGTTGAAAAATTAGCCGTCGTGGTTCACGTTCTCCAGACAACGCAGAATTTTAAACTCGCTAATCCTCTCTTGTTTCCGCCATATTGGCCTCTTCTTCCAGCCAACTTCCGGTCACTTCTATTTCCGCTTCCTCATCTTTTAGTTTTATCGAACATCTTTTAGTTTTATCGAACATCTTTTAGTTGTATACGGTCACGCACGAATGATTTGGGAAAGCGATGCATGCTACACAACATCGATGTATGTCACTCAAAATTGATGTATTCCGGACGAAATTGATTTATGTTACTTTCAAATTTGTATTATTACGCATAACAATAATTTATTTAACAAAACATTGATGTATTCACGTTCGAAATTTTGTCCGCAAAAAAACCCCCATAGTTAGCTCTGCATGTACTCCATGGTCTGATTGTGAGATTTTGAAACAGGATGGAACCACTGCCACCTCTCTAGACTGCGAGCAGTCTCTTTCTTTTCCTAGCGTATTCCTTGCGTTTATTAGAGCTATCGAGTAGCAGGCGGCGAGCGGCAAAGCCGCGAGCCGCGAAAAGGGCGGTCGAAAAAAGCGGGCGCGGAGGAAAAGGAAAAACAAAGAGACTGCGGTGGTATTTTGATCTTTTCGATTTGCAGCCTTTGAAAGCTGTTTGACTGATGGTTCTGCCCAGTTTGCAATCTGAGACTATTTCGCGGCAAAGTTATTGTTATAAGTATAAAATGGGATTGACTAGACTACACGACTTCTACGGTTCGTGACATTTGTACATTTGCCGTTCTCTGTTGGGTCACTCGACATTTTGGTCGCTTCACGCGTGTTTATGAAGGGCACTTCATGTTCATGATGTGTTATAAGAAGGAATTCTAAGTAGAGTAGAGCATTTAGACCGTGCTATGGCAAATTTTTTGAGGTCATAGGTCTGCATGATTTCCGCTCTTATCTGCATGTCGCTTCGTCGAGTGTGACACCTGTATAATTTGCCATGTGTTAGTGTATTGTTTTGGCTCATTTCGATTCATTTCTATTGCAATATATGTTTTTAGGTCTCCAAGTATTTGCTTTTGAGGGACAAAATATGACGTTAATTGCGAACGTGCTGCTTACTTGCATTCTATATTGTGACGCCGGTCTCGGCTGTGATTAGAACTGTTTGTACAGTAGGTAGATTTATTCTTATCGATCACGGGTATCATATTTGCCCTTGTACGTTTTCCCGTTTTTCTTCGGAGACGCCGTAGCTCTAGTTTACTTCGCTTGTCTAGAGAAATTCTTATGTTTCTTGAAGCTATCTGATCGAACTTATGTTTCTGGAGCTCGATGTATAGGTTTATTCCTCATTTGACCGTTCTTGTACCACAGGATTCAAAAGTAGCCCTTTACATGCAAGTCTGTTGACTGTACGTGTTGCATATGCCATTGTTCGACAATTACTGCTGGCGAATGTCCCTCGATGATTTCTTTACCAAAGACAAAGCTTTTGTAAATAAGACTTTTACCAAAACCAGTTGGTAGCACGGCAAAAACGTCCTTTCCATTTCAAAGGGATATTATTGCTTAATCCGCAGTTTCAACTGAAACGTTTTCCCGCGAGAGCTTTGACACTAAAAACCCACAAGCGAATTTGATGGATTTGTTAACAGATTGACAGGCAGTTATCCAATCGGTATTTCCCGTTTCTCAGGAACGGGAATTTGAATAACAAAGAAACTTCCGTAGTCGGTTTTTTTCCTGCCTCTCTTCATTCCCTCCCCGTTTCTTTCCCTAATTTGCATAATTTTAACGGAGTTCCGTGCGGAGAATTTCAGGAACAAAAACTGACTACTCGTAGTCTACCACCTCTCCGAGATATGATTGAATACAACTGGCTTATTTTGCTCCTAAGTCATGTTGATAGACGAAATTACTTCTTCTTCTTTTTGGCGTCAAAGAATGAAAATGAAAAAATAATCATCTCCACAGGAAATAACGGTCGAGGTGACACTTCGTTAAAATTCAAAACTTTAAGCATTTCAGACTATCTGCTTAAACTTGAATGAATAATATAGTAATAACTATTTGTAAACAAAATATAATGCAGCAAAGTTACCATATCTGTAACGAGCACATACAAAATTGCCCAGGACATTACCAAGTTTGGTTTATCTGGTAAAGCTGTTTGCGTTTTCATACAGGCTCGCCCATACTTGGACAAGCTGGTCGGTAAACTCAGAAAAAGTGATTTAACTAATCTTAGTTTTATTTTTGAAAGTACAAACCTAAAACAAGAGGTCGGTGACTGAGCGGAAAATAATAGTTAGGTTAACCGGATTTTTTGGCATGACAAAGCTGAAACAATATTTAAAACTGCAACACGTCTATCCTTGCCATCCATACGAGTCTAACCAGAACATGGCCCTAACTAATACCCCATTCACACCAACTAAACATGTTTAATTAAACCAGGTTTAGAAAAATGAAAACTATTAAAGAAAAACTGCAACTCAGGCTTTTATGCAGGATTTAGTTTTTTTAATTTGTGCTGAATTTGAAGTAAAAAACAACACCAGTAAGCAGCTTTTATAAAGAAAACAATTTTAAACCGTGTTTAACTAAACAGCTTTTAAACATGTTTAAGCTTTGGTGTGAACGGGGCATAAGAAAAGAACACCGCTTCTATTTAAAAAAAAATTTACAAGAACTAAATACGTTGTTACAGTTACAAATGAATGATGCGATAAAATCTCAATTACTTTCCTCATTTATACTTTCAATTTTATTTCAGTATGCAGGTAAAAGATCAAATCTTAGTCTACAATAATTTTATGATTGCCACCTTATTAACAATTATAACTGTAACTTTAATCTATTTAGGTTTAAATTCGCAAATATTGTGCCCGTGCCATATACCGGTCAACTTCATGACGATATTAATCATGATTTTGTTTGTTTTCTTTTCTTAATGAAAAAAAAAAAACTTTGGAAAACAATAATGTCTTCTTTGAAGTTAAAAACCTTAGAAGTATCATTACTGTCTGAATATTCTTTGAAACGTTTTACGTAGGTATTGTGTGTAAATACATTCGCACATCTTGTCAAACTGAATAACATAAAATATATTTTCTAATGCATTCCAGGATATAAAAGTCTAAAAGCCCAATGTTTCGCTATCTGTGTGCTAGCTGAAAATTCAACAAGTAAAATACTAATAAATTTACCAATACACTTGCTTCCTTTACTTCTTTCTCCTAGACTTTATCAAGACGAAAATTAACATCCGAGTAAAGGCAACGTAAATCTAGAAAAAATGTTCGAAGTCGAACTTTTATGATCACTGAGAATCGTGGCTGGCTTGATTTAACTAAGGCTGCTCTGGCAATTTCTTTCTGTAAGTTTTAGAGTTTAATTGAGATTAACTATCTTAAGAGAAAAAATTGCTACGACTTGTTAGGATTATAAGACCTGTTTCCAATCCACAACAATGCCTCACACCAGATAATGATAATAATATTTTATCTAACCACCAGGAGGAAAAAAAAAAACAGAAAGCTGTAGGATATGATACGAGTCTAATCCAATGGAGTTTTTCTATCTGAGTTTGATTGGCTTCAGCTTCTGCAAAAAATATAAATAAACGTTCTTAACAGTAACATGTGATTGTGCGGCATAGTTGACAATACTTTTGGTTATTTGCTTGTAAGTTTCTTTATTTGTTTGTTACTAATATTCATTTTGAATGTTTGGACAATTTGTTTTCAGATAAATACTAAAGAGTATTTGTTATCATGGCCTAAACATGTTTACATTCTTAAGAGATGACTCAATAATAATAGAAAACTCTTTGCTGTAATAGCTTTTTAAAGTAATTATAACTCACCTCTAACTGTGGTGTTGATTTATGGATCGCCACAACTCAGGGGCATCCCTTCTGTGCATACCATGGACACTAAAATTAAAATGTAAAAAGTACAACATTGAAAGGTAAACCAAAATTGCTAAAACACGGAAACTACGTATTAAAATTACATACGTTTTTTTCCAAGGATTCTATATACATCTTACCTAGAGTGCTCCTGCTCTTTTCCTCCAAAATCTAGTGTGACATCATCACCAATGAGTACAAACGGAGCCCAAGACTTCACCTCATTAAACTTTGATGACTTCCTAAGACATTTCATGGCCAGGTTAAGGGACACACTGGTACTGCGTCCATTTCTTAGGTGCTGGTAGAAGCTCTTCATGAACTCCATGTGGCCTCGTCATCAATTGCCCAGAGAGACGCGACAACGGAGCGAGCACCAGCTCCCAGGAAAAGCCCGAGCAATACCAATCACTCCCTCAGCTTTGATCTCCCCTTCGCCACTATGACAGCAACTAAGCACAACAAGCCTTGCTCGGAGCTGAACTGCGTGCACGTCTGCTATCTTCATTATGTAGTCCTTCTCTTCAGGATCCGAGTACTTCCCTCCTCGGTTAGGACTTAAGAGAATTTCACCACTTCCCATTTTTCCATGTGCAGCAATATGCACCAAAGCAACCGAACTGATCCTCTTCAGCACCTCATCCTTAGTTGCTTCCTTTCCCGTGAGCGGTTTAGTGTTGAGAATCTCGCCTATCATTTCTACTTCCTTTTTGGCATATGCAACTGATTAATTCTGGGTAGACCGAAGATGTTTGTGA
>JAHPZR010008764.1:30000-32163 GCA_019787425.1 Platygyra sinensis | reverse complement strand
TCAATTAGACATTTGGGCAATTGTGATTTCAGTGATCGCTTATTGTAGAAAACCACCTAAAATTAATATCATGTACCTCACTTTGGGTGCTTAATTACAGTTTGATCCGTAAAATGTAAAAATGTTAATTTTTATGCTTCTCTTGTTTGTGAGGTCAATATAATAGACTTATAAACAGCCATGTTACTATTTGTTCAGTTATGTATGACAAACAGTTTGTAATAAAGTACGTTCCAGACATTTATGTGGACCCTTATTTTGTGTATTATGTAAGGTGCCAAAAAAGCACCTTTAGTGTATGTGGAAAATTTACCCTTGTGAACAAAAAATTCCTTAAACTCACTTCAGGAGATTTTGATACTTGATACTACAAATAATTAATCATTTGGGACAAAATAGGAGAACTGCAAAAATCCATTTTCTCAGTTATACTTGTTCTATATTATAATCACCTAGCTACCTATAGTTACCTATAATAGAGTGGTTTTCCAACGAGTGATGAAAGTGATTTTTTGGTTTGCCTTACCATGCTCTGTGATTGGTTAACAAAATTTGCACTACTTTCTCAACCAATGAGAAGCAAAAGTAAAACCAATCATGCCACACGTGCCTTTTCCCGCGCTTGGTGCAGGTTTTGTATTTGCATCAAATTGTGATTGGTCCTTTGTATTATTTGAAGGCTTCGGTGGAAAAAGGGCGTTAGGTTTTTTACAGAAAAGTGAACTTTGTCAAAAACGCTCCAAATTTCGCATGCAGTTTTGTTTCCGTGTGTCAAACAATGTTCTGCATGTTTTTTCCCTGAAGTTTGCTTCCTTTTAGAGACATTACGTATGCAAAAAAACACATTTTTCCAAGGGCATCCTCTGG
The DNA here is from genome assembly GCA_019787425.1 of Platygyra sinensis. Lineage (NCBI taxonomy): Eukaryota > Metazoa > Cnidaria > Anthozoa > Scleractinia > Merulinidae > Platygyra > Platygyra sinensis. The sequence goes on along the minus strand of JAHPZR010008764.1, from coordinate 31,296 downwards.
GGACCTTTTGTTGAATGGAAAACAAAAGAAACCTTTTGTTTCGCTAAGCGATGAACTCACTATAATACCTTAAGCTCTTACTACTGCTTCGTTAGCACAAGCGGATGAGGCGCTGAACGGGCCAGATTCGAATTTGTTTTGCCGTGACACCGGTTCGACACGAGGTCGCTCAATTTTTTTTTTCGCTCTGTTCCTTTTCTTTTTTCAAAAATGAAGATATCTATTTTAAAAAAAATGCGTATACAGCGGGAATCTGGAGAGATTTTTTTATACAGGTTATTGTGACGTGAGACAACACATGAATTTCGATCGAGCGTCAAAGCAAAGAGAAGTGATGCATGATGCAGTACAGCTCTTTCGACTAATATCTTAAGCATTGTTTTTAAGTACCTTGTAGCCTGCCTGGTGGTTGATAGGCATCATAAAGCCTTGATAAACCCGTAAGTCACCAGCACGTTTTAAAGAAGCAAAACGTGTTCTGTAACTTCCAACGCAACTGATATCAGCGGCAAGTCAGTTATCAGCAGTTCGAAGTCAGGTCGATCCAGGCAGCAAAGTCCAAGAGCAGTTCTTGCCCAAGAATAAAACCCTGTCGTGAGTTGTGGCCCATTTGCCAAGCGTTGCTAGCTTCAAAGTTTGGAAAATGAGAACTGCTTTTAGACTTATAAAATTTTTCTTCCATCATCCTCCATGTTTACCCTCGCACGAGGTGTAACAGAACCTTCCCGGCATGCATTTCGATCACGTTCGGCAAGACAAGCCAAGCCAAGACAAGACAAGACAAGACTCCGTAAATCACAATAATATTTAACTAATTACAGAGCGTGTTTTTTTTCCTTTTTATTCCAACATAATAATGGCCAACAAGAAGCGATCGATTGATTCAAAACATAGATCTGTGATCCAGGTTGCGTTGATTTTACTTCAAATCGGCATGATTTGTAGTGTTTTAAACTTCTGGGATCAGGGGCCATGCAGATGTAAGGAGAGAGACCTGTACGTTGCACAGAAGGGTTAATCTGTTAATCTGTCAGCCCTACATTTTTAAGCTTATACGTTGCAGGCAGTTAAAATGAAATAGAGATACTTGCTGTGACGCTTTAAAGTGAAATCAACATTTTAACCTATTTAGGCCCGAAATCGCCGTTTTCGAGTTTACGTGCTGGGTGAAATGAACAGCTTGCTGGATTTGAAGTGAAATCAACATCCTTGCCGTCATGCCTTAACGTGAAATTGCGTAAAGTGAACCGGCTGTAATTTGAGTGAAATTAAAGTCTTTGCGGTCGCGTGATAACG
>JAHPZR010008764.1:0-25000 GCA_019787425.1 Platygyra sinensis | reverse complement strand
TATGGTGGCCGAGCGTTCTCACAGAAAAAATAGGTCAAATTCATATATAATTACGAAAAAATCGGAAAAAAAATTATTATTTAAAAAAAATAAATTAAAAAAAAAGAAAATGTCTAAAGTGATGTGAAAAATTATAGGAAAATATGTTTTTCTTTTTTTTTTTGCAATAGAAAATGAAACAAAAAAATGTGTTTCGGAAATATAAAAAAAAATATAGAGTATATAAAGGAGCTAAAAAAATAATAAATAAATAAACACTGAGATTGCAAAAGCAAATGCATTTTAATTTTGAAAACCTATGAGAACGACCGGCCATGTAATGGTTGATCGTTCTCATACGAATATTGAATTCAAAATGAAATGTTTGATGACGGCCGAGCGTTCTCATAGCCCGCTATATCCGCAATCAGCGGTCTTATAACCAAGATGGCGGAGGCCTTGATCCGGAACAGTGACTGGGAGGACGATGAACAACTGAAGTCAGATCTGCAACGTTATGTTACGCAAAATCTGAGGCGAAGGGAGATTTTGGACTTTGTTCGTCGGGATTTTCCTGAATATGCCTGGAGTTTAGGAACTCTGAGCAGAAGACTGGCGTTTTTCGGTATACAATACATTAAATACGATACTGACATAGAAGAAGTGGAAACCGCTGTACGCAAAGAAATTGAAGGGCTGGGACAGTTGCTTGGTTATCGTGCAATGCACAAAAAACTCAGAGAGCAACACAATCTAGCCCTTCTGTGTGACCTAGTACACAATGTTATGGGGCTAGTTGACCCAGAAGGACTTCAACGCCGTGGGGATGTCGGTAAGAAAAAACGATGCAGGGGTGCAACCGGTACCTTTACTTCACTGGTGAGACTTTTATCTTTCTGAATTTTAGTAAGTTTACTTTTAGAGGTATCTTTAATCTTTGATCGTGTAGTTACTTCTATTGTGCTTTTATATATGTATATAAATTTCTCAAATTAATGTTTTCTTCATAGGGATCAAACCACACCCACTCTGGAGATGGCCATGATAAGCTCATGGGCTTTATGAAGAGCACATTTCCCCTGACAGTTTATGGCCTGCAAGATGTGTTTAGTGGCTACATTCTGTGGCTGAAGTTATGGACGTCAAATTCCGATCCAAAGCTGGTAGGCAGATGGTATCTGGATCATCTGTACAAGACGAAAGGTAATGACACTCTGGCTATTTTGATAAATTTACACATATATTGAAGCATTACAATGAACATATATATTCCCCATTAATTATTTCATTAAGCTTATACCGTAAAAGCTTTATTTAGCCCCCGTATCTATTAAAAGCCCCCCTCCCCCCCTTCTTGAGGCCTAAAATTAAATAAGCCCTAAGCTTAGCAGAGCTTTTACATTTTAACTTTTATGTAAACATGAGTACAGTTTTGTCAAAGAAAAGAAAAGTAAAATACACATAAAGATACCCACTAAACCCCAAATGCTTTTTTTTCATTCCATTTCTTATAACAGTTATCAGCAATCACTTAAGACTTGACAGGGGGTCTGAAACAGGGATCATGGCAACTATTCACGCACTTCTTATGGATGATGCAAGGGGGGGTTTGCATATATCCCATGATGCATTGCATTTGAAGTATATTATCAAAATCGTTAGATCACGTGATCCTTCAGTTTAAAGATGGACGCTGTAGTGAAAACACCGTGTGACATCGAAATTTTTCGGCAGAATCGTTTTATCTGGGTGCACTGTCTTGACCAAAATGACAGATTCGAACTATCAGTGGCTAGTTTTCCAATTTTAAAGCTGAAGTGCTTATACGGACACGTTTGCTTCATGACGGACTTGTCGGAGCGACGATTAGTAATCTTTCCTGATTGTGCTGCTGTGGTTGGAAAGTTTGCTGGAGTGAAATCACCATGCTGTATAGAAGTCAAGTCAAGTGCTGTATTTAGTGTGAGTAAGCTTATATAATTATTGTTGACCGTAGCCGTTAAACTTGCATCATTTCGTTTTCTTGTCATTTGGTACTCAACCAGTTTGTTACTACTAAACCGAGGCCTCTGTTTCCAGCTCTACATGGTGATAATTTCGAAAGATTATATGTATTTCTTTTCTAAGGCGTACATCACGGAAGGTTACCTGTATTGCGCATCTTAATGTTTAATTTTCTTTACACATCAAGGTTGCCCCTGAAGAAACGGAGGATGGCGGAGAGGCCAAAATTGTCGTTGTGTGGGATTTTGATCATGCAAGTGGCATGACAGCAGCAGCTTATGCAGTGCGTCCGGAGGAAAAACCAGCAGATGGCTGGGTGATTATGCCAAGACTCGTGTTTTCTAAAGTTAATTGTAACTGCACTAAGTTTCCACACCTGGGGGATGTCATTGTTTCTTCACGAGATGACACCGAATCAGTCTCACAACATCTACAAAATTTAGACTTGGGCAGCGAGTCAAATAGTGAGGACGAGGTATCCGAGTTTGAAGAACAGGAACTTAGTTCTGAAGATAGTGAAGACAATGATGGTGACAATGTTGAGCTGTTCACTGAAACAATGAATTTGAAAGGAAGCAGCTATCATTCATCTTTTCAGACTCACTTAAGACAATGCAAAGAGGTACTGATGAAGAAGAAGCAGTGACTGTTCGTTTACACTTCGAACCAACAAACAGACGTGATGAGAATGCAATTGTGGTTCAGGTGAAATTAGCCCAGTCCGGGTCAGAAGAGCTGTGGAATCCCATTGGCTATATTCCTGGTCCAAAAGTGGCCAAAGTGACAAACGCACTGCGGAATAATCAAGTTCAACAGGTCACTGTTAAAAACGTTTTTTACCAGTATGTTCCACCCATCAATGATTTTAGGTTCTTTCCATCAATTGCTGTTTCAAAAATGGGGAGGTGGCCCCAGAATAAAAAAGACTACAAATACAATGAAAAAATTTAGTTGCTGGAAGTTGAGAGGAGCTGTATCTCAGTTAGAGTGCAAATTATGTGATAGTTCTGTTCAACACTGCAGACTTTTTTTAAATAACCCACCTAAAGACACTTGATGAATGCAACAATGCAAGTATACAACAACAATCAGGGTTGGACACAATTTCTTTGCATAGTATCAGTAGGCCAACAAGACTTTATTTCAGAAAAATTAGGTAAACAAAGAAAATATCCAACAATTTGTTCAGATTTGCATACCATATTAACTCAGGGTTGTAACCTTCTTTCTGTTTAGCTTATTTAATTAAAGTTCATCTTGTTTACTCACACTGGACTGTGGCAGATCTACTGTATGGGGATGGTCTGTTAGATCCAGTCACCCCCACTAAGGGTTTTGTTTGAAACTACATGTAATATCCTCACTTATTATATACTCAACAAAATATCTCGTTTCTGATTGGCCAATGGCGAATGCATAAATAGGTTATAGAGTGCAATCCAGGTTATAGAGTGCAATACGGAAGTTGCTATGGAAACACCGGGGAAGCGCCAAATTTGAACACCAAAGTGAAAAAAAATGGCTGACAGCCGGTTTGCTTTGTCAAACCAAAACATCGTCGAGCAACTTAAAGAAAATGCGAAAAACAAAAACACGCTGAAAGCTACACAGACCTGGTTGAATGTCTGGCAAACATGGGCGACTGAAAGAAAACTAAACCCAAAACTGGAAGAATACGAGCACGAACAACTCGATAAAATGTTACAAATCTTCTACACAGAAATACGCACTAAAGACGGGTTTGAGTACGAACCTGAGAGTTTAAAATCCATGCTGGCAGCCCTCGACCGCTATTTAAAAGAGCACGACTACAAGTACTCTATCATACGAGACAGAGAGTTTCACCAGTCGAAGTTGGTGCTTGAAGGAAAAGTGAAGTGTCTCCGTCAACAAGGGAAAGGCAAGAGACCCAACGCCGCGAACGCACTGACAACCGAGGAGGAAGAAATGCTTTGGAGTGAGCAAAGTCTCGGCAACTGGAGTCCAAGAGTTCTTTCCCAAACTATGTGGTGGATCTTGACTCAACATTTCGGCCTGAGGGGAAGACAGGAACACCATTCAATGGAAGTCGAGGACTTCAGTTTTTGTGTGGACGACAGTGGCACTGAGTACGTCACATTTAAAGAAAATCCTACAAAGACGAGGCAGGGCGGACTGAACACAAAACATCGTAGTGTTCTGCCAAAAATGTTCGCTACCGGCGGTCAGAAATGTCCTGTTGACTTGTTGAAGCAGTACCTTAGCAGACGTCCTCAAGAGCTGCGAGACAAAGGTCCTTTTTACCTTGCCATAATTGAAAACCCTAAAACAAATGTCTGGTACAAGAAACAGCGGCTCGGTGTAAACAGCATCGATAATATGATGAAGGGGGTTATCAAGAACACACCTCTGGAAACAAGCAAGAAGAAATTGACTAACCACACCGCAAGGAAGACAGTTGTGAAGAAACTCCGAGCAGCAAGCGTCGAGAGGCAGTCGATAATCCAAGTGACCGGCCACGCAAGTGAAAAGTCTCTTAACGACTACGACGAAGGAAGCGAAAAGGAACAGCAACAGCTTTCAAACATCATCAGCATGACTCCACAGTCAGCAGCTTCCAGCAGTTCTCCTGATCTACCAATTTGGTCTTTTCCTCCAACGACTTCAACGTCTAAGCAAGTGAACACAAGCGGCCATGCTTTCACCGTCAACAACTTTCACAACTGTCAAGTTACATTTAACGTGGTTCAGGGGCAATGCAGCTCACCAAAGTCTGTAAATCACTGAGGCCGATTGAGATTGAAGAATTTAAAACAGATTTGCGGACTTTTGCCGCCCTTAATAACTGAAAATTTAGCTTTCGAGATATTTTCTGAATTTTTTCAAAATACTTCAAAAACTTCACGCTTGATTTGCCTGTCACAACATTATATTTCTGATTGGTTCAAATAAAACATGTGAGCATATTGGAAACCATTGAAGCGTTCTATGTAGTACGTAACGCGTACAACGTAGCGCGTTTGAGTAATTTTGTTGAGAATATAATAAATAAAAAATCGTATGAACCTGCTCGTGCATTTCGTGATTTATGGTCACTCGTGATGTTTTGAAAGTTCTCAAATTGCACTCGCCTGCGGCTCGTGCAATTTTGAGAACTTTCAAAACATCACTCGTGCCCATAAATCACGAAATGCACTCGCGTTCATACGATTTCCTATACTTATTATATCTATGATATTTTATTAAACTTGTGTGACAATAGCCCTTATGCATCAATACAGAAATTTGAAATTAGCTAATTTCACACCGAAGCTGCAAATTGAAAGTGCAACTTTATGAATTTTACTATGACTGTATTCCCAAAACAGGGAAGATGAGACTAAACACACATGCAATCAGTATAGACAATTTCTTGTAAGCAACTGGTTAATCTTGGGCACCTGATGTATTACTGAATGGCCCTTTTTGTGAATGTTAACCAACACCACTGTTGGACTTTTTTCCCAATGACACAAAAAGAAGTGATATATGTCCTGACACTGTATCATGTGCAGGAAGGAAAGATACACTGCAAAAGCATTTTTTATCGATAATGGTCTGGCACCTGATTGTTAAAGAATATTCCTTTATTTTTTCCTGACCAAATTTTTCAGCCTTAATAATGCAATACCAAAGGAAATCTTGGGGAAGGGGACTAATTTAAATACCTTACTATTTATGCCAACTGTGCAATAGCCTAATTCCTCTATAATTTTCACTGTTTCAAAACAAGTCCAGGTGAATCATGGCACCATTGCTTTCATTAACCAAAAAAAATTATCATAATTTGAATACTAAATTTAACTTGCTAGTTGTTAATTTGAACTAATACTGAAGCCAAGTGAAGAGTTTGCTTATTGAGAGCATTTGCTATTGTTTCTGTTGAAAATTGTATTTTCCTTTTAAAACTGAAGTGTAGCATTTTTCGAAACTTTTCGTTAAACTTAAAAAAAGGAAAGAGTGGTGGAAAAAGGGCGTTAGGTTTTTTACTCAAAAATGAAATTTATCAAAAACGCTCCAAATTTCGCATGCAGTTTTGTTTAGGTGCGTTAGACAATGTTCTGCATGTTTTTTTTGCTGAAGTTTGTTTCGTTTTCGAGATATTACGTATGCAAAAAACCCTGTATTTGTTGTCACGTCAGCACGTGACCGCAAAGACGGTAATTTCACTTAAAATCCAGCAAAATATTGATCTTTTGCAACGTGTAACCTCAAAAAGTGTTGATGTCAGGTTAAAACCGTTAAAACTTTTATTTCACGTTAACGTGCGACCGCAAAGACGTTCGGTTCACTCAAATTACAGCCAGATGTTAATTTCCCGCAATGCGCAAGCTAGACAATGTTGATATCAGGTCATTTACAGAGACTTAAAATTTTGATTTCACATTATCACGCCACCGCAAGGACTTAAACCCTTAGGGTTTTACTTAGGGTTAGGGTTACCGCTCGAAACTAGGGCTAGCGTTGAAGGGTTACGGAACAAGGTTAGGCTTAGAGTTAACGTTTAGGGCTACGGCTTGAAACTAGGGTTACCGCTTGAAACTAGGGTTACAGAACAAGATTAGGCTTAGAGTTAACGCTTAGGGCTACCGCTTGAAACTAGGGTTACCGCTTCAAATAGGGTTACCGCTTGAAACTAGGGTTACGGAACAAGGTTAGGCTTAGAGTTAACGCTTAGGGCTACGGCTTGAAACTAGGGTTACCGCTTAAAACTAGGGTTACCGCTTGAAACTAGGGTTACGGAACAAGGTTAGGCTTAGAGTTAACGCTTAGGGCTACCGCTTGAAACTAGGGTTACCGCTTGAAACTAGGGTTATGGAACAAGGTTAGGCTTAGAGTTAACGTTTAGTGTTACCGCTTGAAACTAGGGTTAGCGTTGAAGGGTGAGGGTTATTGCCGAGGGTTAGCGCTAGCGCTTCACTGTTAGGGTTAGCGCTTCGGATAACGTTAGAGTTAAGGTCAGGACGTGTTAGGGTTAGTGCAGTGTTAGGCCAAGGAGAACAATCAAGATGTAACCTTAAAAAATGTTGATTTCAGGTTTTTAAAACCGTTAAAATTGTGATTTCACGTTATCACGCGACCGCAAAGACGTTAATTTCACTCAAATTACAGCCAGTTCACTTTACGCGATTTCGCGTTAAGGCATGACGGCAAGGATGTTGATTTCACTTCAAATCCAGCAAGCTGTTCATTTCACCCAGCACGTAAACTCGAAAACGTCGATTTCGGGCCTAAATAGGTTAAAATGTTGATTTCACTTTAAAGCGTCACAGCAAGTATCTCTATTTCATTTTAACTGCCTGCAACGTATAAGCTTAAAAATGTAGGGCTGACAGATTAACAGATTAACCCTTCTGTGCAACGTACAGGTCTCTCTCCTTACATCTGCATGGCCCCTGATCCCAGAAGTTTAAAACACTACAAATCATGCCGATTTGAAGTAAAATCAACGCAACCTGGATCACAGATCTATGTTTTGAATCAATCGATCGCTTCTTGTTGGCCATTATTATGTTGGAATAAAAAAGGAAAAAAACACGCTCTGTAATTAGTTAAATATTATTGTGATTTACGGAGTCTTGTCTTGTCTTGTCTTGTCTTGGCTTGTCTTGCCGAACGTGATCGAAATGCATGCCGGGAAGGTTCTGTTACACCTGGTGCGCGGGTAAACATGGACGATGATGCAAGAAAAATTTTATAAGTCTAAAAGCAGTTCTCGTTTTCCAAACTTTGAAGCTAGCAACGCTTGGCAAATGGGCCACAACTCACGACAGGGTTTTATTCTTGGGCAAGAACTGCTCTTGGACTTTGCTGCCTGGATCGACCTGACTTCGAACGCTGATAACTGACTTGCCGCTGATATCAGTTGCGTTGGAAGTTACAGAACACGTTTTGCTTCTTTAAAACATGCTGGTGACTTACGGGTTATCAAGGCTTTATGATGCCTATCAACCACCAGGCAGGCTACAAGGTACTTAAAAACAATGCTTAAGATATTAGTCGAAAGAGCTGTACTGCATCATGCATCACTTCTCTTTGCTTTGACGCTCGATCGAAATTCACGTGTTGTCTCACGTCACAATAAGCTGTATAAAAAAATCTCTCCAGATTCCCGCTGTATACGCATTTTTTTTAAAATAGATATCTTCATTTTTGAAAAAAGAAAAGGAACAGAGCGAAAAAAAAAATTGAGCAACCTCGTGTCGAACCGGTGTCACGGCAAAACAAATTCGAATCTGGCCCGTTCAGCGCCTCATCCGCTTGTGCTAACGAAGCAGTAGTAAGAGCTTAAGGTATTATAGTGAGTTGATCGCTTAGCGAAACAAAAGGTTTCTTTTGTTTTCCATTCAACAAAAGGTCCCCAGAGGATGCCCTTGGAAAAATGTGTTTTTTTGCATACGTAATATCTCAAAAAGGAAGCAAACTTCAGGGAAAAAACATGCAGAACATTGTTTGACACACGGAAACAAAACTGCATGTGAAATTTGGAGCGTTTTCGACAAAGTTCACTTTTCAGTAAAAAACCTAACGCCCTTTTTCCACCAAAGCCTTCAATTCTGTTTAAGTAACTATTGTGGACTAAATTATTTCAATAGCACCAATTTTAACAAAAAAAGGTAGTCCCAGTATTAATTACATTAAAAAATAGCAGTGGCCAGTAAATTTTGTCATTAAGTGTGAAATAAAAAAATTCACAAATAAGGTTGAAATTTCCCTCCTTTGCACAACACCTATTGATAGAATATTTTACAGTGGATTTGGTAAAATATCTTCAGGCTTATGGAATGATTGCCGAATGGTTTGCTTATGCCTTGCTGGCAGGTGTGCACGACCGGCAACAAAGATTGAACTATCTTCTCTTTGATTGATGACCAGTCTGTGCAGACGGAGAGGGTGGCTCCTCAGTTCCTGGTCCTCATTGATTTCAGGACAGACATCGAAGGAGGGAAGTTCTTCTTCTGAGTACCGTTCATTTAGGGTCCAGTAATAAAATGGAAGGTCACCATCCATTCTCTTGCTAAATTCCCTAAATAAAACAAAAAAGCAGAAAACAAAAAAAAACCTATGGGCTTAATTATTAAAATGGTATCCTGGTAATTTACAGGGTGGGGTGAATCTAATAGGGTGACCATACAGCATGCTCAGGGGTTATATGTAGAGGAGGAGTATCCCATCCCAAACAACTGAATTTGTCCAAAGATACCACCAATCAGAAGAAAGTTGTTTCAAGAATATCTCAACTACTAACACACTGTACAGTCCCCATTAAGTTTAATTAACATGCAATACATGGTTATAAAATTCGCTGTTTTGAAAATAGTATTTATGCCACTTGTTCTGGTAAGCAAGGAGTCTCTGGTCAAAAGCCCTACAAGGTCAGCTACATGAACAGACAAATGAACAGACAAATGAACAGAACATTTATAATGATTTGGTGGGAGCGGGAAAAATTGACCCACTGGAGTACATTCTCGATCCCCTGCCTTGAAAATGTATCTGAAACCCTGCCTGGACTGGCTGGCTTTCATGTAACCTACATGTAGTTTATATGCCTACAGGTAATTATGTACAGTTACCTCACTCCCTTTGGCCAGTACTCTTTGAACTGCTTTAGGACAAATACATTTCCAATGTCTCTGTGAGTGATGGCATAAAAGGTCTCCAAGTCATCAGTAACTCCAGCACGAGGGTGCTCAGGATATCCAATAACATTGTTCTGTAACCTTCTCTGTTCCTGGCTCTCGATGTTGGTTGTGACTTCAATTACAGTCTCACGTGAGAAGCCACAAATGTTTTCAACAGGCCTGCAAATTGGTTCAAATATAAGTACACATTTATTTCAGTGAGTGGATAATGTTTTGTTTTTGATATTTGTATATCCTAACTAAAGGAAAGACTTTCAAGACTGATTAAACCCAGACAAATATTGTCCTCACTCTATTTCTATTGATTGGCTGCGTTGTTTTTAACATACATTTCCCAAGTTTTGCTTGCTCAGGACTCCTCCCCTCTCCCCACCCCTCCCCCCCCCTCCCCTCCCCCCATTTAGGATAGCTTATTAACTATTCATGAAACAAAAATAAAGGGAGTCAAATCATACTTTGATTTAGGCCTACTGTTTGGCTCTCTAGTAATAATAATTACAGTATGCTTTTCATCTAACTGCAAAATCTGCTCCTCCTAGATAATTGGACAGTCAAGCTACATTATTTAACCCTTTTCAGTTACCTGTTGATGTCTATTGTAGAGAAATCATAGTTTGTTCGATGCCAAGGCATCCACTCATCAAGAATCATTGACCAGCATCTGGTAATTGTACTTGCATCTGGTAAGCTGGGACAAGCCACGCCCATCTGATGCTTCATGCCACTTTACAAGTACTTTCACATATTCAGCCTCTCTGACATGACCATGTCTTTCCAAGGAATGTACCACATGGTACGACAGAAGCCTCTCAGCATCTTTCAAGCTCTGCTTTCGCTTGCCAGTGAGAGCTGTGTGGGTAAGACCACTACTGGGATCTTTCAAGACATCATCAAAAGCTTCATAGTTCAACAATGTATAACCACCATTTGCACATGCTGCGCCATACGCTTATAAATGTGGTTATGATCACCCCGATCGTGTCGCTCCTCCTCAGTAGTGGGGTCCACTTCAGGGACGTAGAGATGCTGTGTGAAGTCAACACCTTCTTGTTTCAACTCCTGGATGGCATGCCGGTAAACAAAGGTAGCCACTATGGAGCGCAGTTTATCCAGCATGGTTTCTTGGGTGTCCTTCCTGAATGGGTATGGTTGATAGCCATCCGGGACAAGACTTCCTCGTATGAAGGTGATGGCATCCTCCAATGTCATCCCTTGACTGTACCTCAAGTTGTGCAGTTGGATGATGACATTGCCAGGAATAGCAGGGTGGTTGCTCACAGTTTGCGGTGTACCATCAGCACCTACTGAATTGAAAGAAGTTTAAGAGTGAAATTAATTATTTGTACATAGTAGCAATTGAGTGATGGCGGCCATTAATGCAAGTGCGGCCGCAACACTACTAGAACAGAGACCTGAAAAAAATTCAGGCTCTGACCGGGATTCGAACCCACAACCTCTGCGATGCCGGTGCAGTGCTCTCCCAACTGAGCTTTCAAAGCCACACGAGAGCAGTCGCATACGGTCGTATAGGTAACAAATTGAACATAAAAGTCTGTGTTCTTTGTTCATCATTAACATAAAAAACCCATTTTTATACCCAGCAAATGCTTACAATGTGTCAAAATTAACATTTCCAGCAATGTTGCTTTGCTCTTCTTCTTTACACTTTCCTTGGCATCATGAATCAATTGCCAGACATGTAGAGCCCTCGTTTCCCCTGGGTTCTCAAAGAGCAGAACTCTCCATCTGAAACAGTGCCTGAAAAGAAATAAACATTGAAATGAATAAGGTAATAAAGCCAAGCCCATTCCTCAATAATTGAGTAATTAATACTCTAGAGTTAAAAATTTATATCTTAAGTCGGATGTAGGCAATAAATTCAAAATTAAAAGTGAAATGAAAATTACACTGTAACTTAAAAGCTTTTTAGTCTTCACTTAATAACAAAATAACTATCCATCCCACCTAATCTCCCAAGCACATAAAAATTGTTGAGAAAAATAGGATAGTTTGAGAACATGTGGGTATATTAAATTATTACAACAATTGACTGTGGAGACAAAATGACTTTTGGTTCAAGTTCTCGAGAGGTTCGAAAAACTTTAGCTTTGAGAAATCGGGATTCCACTACACATCCTACTCCTAGTAACAAAAGTATGTCATAAGGGTCATGGGATCCCTTTTGAGTAACTACAGTACCGCTCAAATGTAAGTTGACAGTCCCTCGAAGCTCGATACTCGAAACTCGATTCTCGATCCTCGATTCTCGAAAACTTCGAGGATCGAGGTTCGAGTCGAGTTTGGAGACGTTCGAGGCCTTTCGAGAATTTATCGAGACCGTTCGAGAATTTATCGAGTCGAGTTTCGAGACTTTCGAGTAGGAAAAACAAAGGACGTTTCGCGCGATTAACTTTTGACACGTCTGATTTTAGCTTTCTCTACCGGTAGATCTTTTTTTATTTCAGGCCCATAATTTCTCGCCAAATATTCGTGCCGGGGCTTTTCTTTCTTTAACACTTTTTACCGAAATCTTTCTTGGATGAGTTTTACAAAATACTGCCTAAGAAAACGCGTAACTACTCCATGACTTTGTTGTTGTTTCGGACGGTAATCACAATATCACATGCAGTCAATGTAGATTTCACGGCGTGACGGCTTGCGCGAAAATGCTCATGTTATCAGATTTCATTTCCATGATTAGAAGTTCTTTTACCTTTCAGTGAATGAGTTTCACATCCTTTTACGAATCTTTAACATATTGCATCGAGACAATTTACTTTGGGAGCCTAAGGTAATCATTTTTAGCGAGATTGATTATCTTCACGCGCTGCAAATATTTTCGAGTTGATGATCGATCGGCGACATCCAGACGGCGGTCTTAGTGTAATTATGAGTTGTTTATTTTGAAATGACATAGTGTGTGTCGTGTCCTTTGTTTGTTTGTTTGTTTTTTTTATTTTTCGATTCATTTTCTGTTTTTTCGCTCATTTATACCATATCGGTGTTATCCTGGTGGCGTTATCATAAAGAGACCGCATCATCTAGATGGATTGTTTATACTGGTATCAAAAAGTGATTGAAATATTTTGAACGCGCTTAAGTGTTCCACTCTAGTAGGGTTTTTCGTCTCAACTTATTTGTAGGGAGATACATCATTTAAAGCTTTAATTTTTTTGGTTTTACACGGCAGTCATGTTGCATTACAGGAACAATGAAAATGTTTTGCATTGGAAAGAACATTTTTTTCTCACAGGAAAAAAATCTACTACTGTTCCTGTCACGCAACATGGCTGCCAAGCAAAACCTCTATACATTCGCAAAAAACATAAACATTGCCATTGGTCATGACTTTTATGGCTTTGGTGGCTCCTAAAGGAGCCGTTTTTTTTATTATTGGAGCAGCCAAACTAGTGTCCGCTTGCTTTTCCTTGCCGCTCAACAACAATTGGCAAGACCTTTTGCAGGTGCCGGATGTATGTTGAGCACTTCTCCGCGTCTACCCTCTCGCTCCAGAACCTCGCGATGCCACCAAGAAGCTCTTCTTTCGTCTTCGGCTTAACTTTAGTGCGAAGGAAATGCTTCAGCTCGTGCCAAAGAAGTTCGATCGGGTTGAGATCAGGCGATTCCGGTGGAGTCTTCCACCAATTTATTCCTTGCTCTTCCATGAAGCTGCTGGCTAGACGGCTGGTACATGTATGTTTTGGGTCGTTATCCTGCTGGAAGCGATGACCTCCATCAATGATAAATTTTCATTTGATGCATTATTCCTTTTCGAGAATTTTCAGACAGATATTTTATAGGGAACTGCTGAGGGGCGATCGTCGATATTAATTTCTTCTTTCGATTGAGTTTGTTTAAAAATAGATTTCATTTATCTTGGTCAAGTTTGTCGCGCCGCGCTATAAATTCCTGTAAATTTGATGAATGCGCATGGATGTTTTATCTGATCGAGACATAATTTTTGTTGTATGACCTCGATCAGTGGTACTTTTTCATTGGATGCATTATTCCTTTTGGAGAATTTTCAGAGATATTTTAAGGGAACTGTTGAAGGCAACCATGGATATTAATTTCTTCTTTCGACTGAGTGTGTTTAAAACTAGAATTCACTAAATTTCTTGGCCAGTCAAGTTTGTCGTTCCGTGCTGTGAGAGAAATATTTTTGTCTTCGCGTAACTTATCTCTAAATCTCTAGTCACGAATTGGCCGATTTGCTTGTGATTTGATCCCATCTTGTCGTTAGAGTGAAGCGCTATGATTTGTAGTAAATACTGCTCAAAGAGTCACATTTTTTCGAAAAATTTCATTCATCTGCATGTATGAAAACATAATTCGAATTTCACGGACTCGCGCGTGATATGTTCTACTTGCATGTGAATCCATTCCGTGCGGTAAAGCTGAGAAAAACCTCAAATTTCGGCCGAAAGCGATAAATTTACCGATCGCAAATTAAAATTATTGTATGTCTGGCAGGTTTCGTAGAAAACATTTTTTTTCGCAATTAGCGTTTGTTTATGTTTTGAGCGGCCGGTTGAAGTCGCGCAAATGAAAACAACACACTCACTCCGGGATAGTCGTCGCGTAAAAAAAATCACTTGCTCTGGAAGGAAAAAGTTAATAACGCACAAAGATGCTGAATTAGTTTGCTGTCATCGAGTTCTCAGCTTAGTGTAGATAAACGAGCCGCATGTGTCTTGTAGAAAATGCACAACACGAAAAAATATTTGCATACATTCACAAGCGGCTTTGCGCGAATAATGCCGCGCGTCAATTGTTTTGTTCATCACTATTGTTTTGTTTTCGAGAATTAAATCATTTCCTCGAAAGCTCTGTTCGAGATCCTCGAAAATTTCTTCGAGTGTCGCGAAACTCGAAACTCGATCCTCGAAACTCGACTCTCGATCCTCGAAAATCGAAACTTGAAACTCGAGGCTCGAAACTCGATTCTCGATTCTCGAAAACTTCGAGGATCGAGAATCGAGTTTCGAGTCGAGACTGTCAACTTACATTTGAGCGGTACTGTATGTTGCTTAATAAGTGTGTGACAGGCATACCTACCCACTAGTTTTAATCCCTTTTCCTTCATTTTCAACTTGATGTCTCTGCTGAAATCCCTGATATATTGGTCTCTCAGTGTCCTGTACGGTATGTACCTAACTGGAAGAGCATATGGCTTTCGGGCTCTTTTCTCATCAGACAGCATGAAAACCAGGACATGGGATGCTGAGGTTCGTTTCTTCTTGAATAGGTTCTTTAGGTAGAGCTCAATCTTGAGATCCTTAAGAGTTACTCTGGCCCTCTGAAAGATCCGATTAGTACAAGTGGTAGGATTGAGAGTAGCAAGAACTGTTTCCAGGGTGGCAAGAATTGACTGGGCTTGCTGAATGAGGGTTTGGTATTCAACAACTTCCCAATTCGCATTCTTTAGGGCTTCTTCTGATGTGTTGGTGTTGTTGAATTTTTTTCTGTAGTCTTCAATAGCAACACTGAGCCCATTCAGTAGAAATTCCTTGTCTGCATTCAATTCATCTAGCCGTCCCCATAGAGTATCCTCCAATACATTTCTACTTCCTGACTTTGACAAAACTTTAAACACCTGGAGCCGATTCTCATATTCTGACCTCAACTGTTGTAGTTTTCCATCACCAAGATCTACATCTCCATTCCATACTCCTTTCACTGATTCCATAAGGCATGCCTTCACATCCGTTCCATCCAGTTTCAACCAAAACCTCCCATCAGGATTTGCCGATTTAAGCACCTCCAAAGCTGCTTCCTGAAAGATACACAAAAGGCAGCTGCTGTAGCGACATGCCTCATTTCTTATGCAAATGTACCTCAGTCTGGAGATGTAAAATATAAACATACCCATCTTGGTTTTGTGAATGCAGTTCTGATGTAAGATAAGCAGTGATCACACCAATACACCTAGCTCATATCCTTATTAATAAATTCACTTGTGAAAATGAACATCATATTCATTATATATCCCTTAACACATTACATAAAATGTTGTTAGGTTCACTACCCGCAACTTAACTCAAAAACAAACCTTGAAGGCTATGTGGTCAAAATGTGTCAATAGGTTGACACCAGTTATAATAGTTTACCAAATGGTGCCAACCTATTGGCAAATTCAGACAATCTTATGTGAACTGGCAACCAAAAAGGATTACCTGTACAGCAGTGCTCTGAGTATATGGAGACTTCTTGTCTTGTCTCCACTGAGTGGTTATGCTCCTGCATGGCACATTTGTTTTTGCCTACTGTACAAAAAACGTGAAAACCTTAATAATGATGCCAGTAATAATAATTTAACATGACCTTCATCCACTGCTAAGCAGACATCTGTATTGAAAACTGTCTTTTACAGGCACTTTGATCACACACGGTAAGAAGAAGAATTAGATATGTTACAGTCAATTAACACAGTGATAAGTTTCATTAACTGGAAATCTGAGTTTACATGTGCTAGCCATAATCAACTGTGAAAAATCAAGATTTTTTAACTTATCATGATCAGAAAATTGGAGAATTCACAACTGTTTATGTAATATTCATCGCCTATCTTCATTTGCTATTTTTTATCTAGACTCACTTTCAATGGGTTGCGGATGTCATCCTTTGCAGCCCCACTCCACATTGGCCCAGCAAACAGTCGCTGAAACCTGGTTGGGAATTCAGCCAACATTGTTTCGTACCATAATCTATAATCGTCTGGAACGGATACCTGCAAAAGCCAAAGGGGAGCATGATTAATCCTTTAGAAATCACAACCAAATGTACACCCTAAAAATAACAGAGAAAAATGTGATATTTGCAAACATAAAAACATGTCCTTTTGTTGTATCGTTGCAATTTGTTGCAATATTCTGTTTCAAGTCTTCACAGCCAACAATGTGAATGGAGAAATAAGCTAGGGCTAAAGAGACTGCAAACTTTAGACATTTAGAAAAACAAATCTATTCATAAGATTTAAAATAAAAAATTAATAAAAGTGAACTTCAAAAGATTTGTTTAAAAATATAAATAAATCCATTGCCATTATTTAACAAGGTGTCCCTTGCCCTGTCCTTCTCGCCATAACATATTAATAAAGCCACGGCTCTCATTAAGGACAGTCTGTAACCCATGACACCTGTAACAGCTGATTGTGTTTGATCAGCCCTTGATGTTACTGAGTGAGTGAAATGGTCTGTTGCTTATAGAATTCACCTACAAATTAAGCCCACATGAGTTCACTACATGCTGGAAATTTCCCCTTCCAAAAACAACTTTAAAAAGAATCTGACTATAGTTACCTGCATCACATTGTGCTTGCAAAGAAGTCCACTATAAACTGGACTATTCCAAATGGCATCCTCTTCAGAGGCATCAAGGAGTCACTGCCACCTGGTCGCGATTCTGATATAACCTTGCTTAGATTATACACTGTATTGGTTTTATCAAGATCCTGAAGTTTTTTCATTGCATTCAGGGACAACTAGGGAAAATTCAACACATTAGTTGTTATTCCAATCTTCTTGGAAGAAATACCGAAGCACTTGTTAAGGACTAAGATACAGTTTTGAAAACTGGCATTTTTAAAGCAGGATTCAAATAACTGATCAAGATATGTAGTTATCCAATCCATTTCGAAAAGAGTTTTAGCCAATTGCTTCAGTATGGTGGTTGGTGGTGTGTGCAGTTTGGAGAGCAGTTGAAGTGACTGAACTATCAAATCTTTTAGCTGGACAGGTGTAAGATGATTCAGCTTGTCAAGTAAAGTCTGGCTGACATGGAGTGGAGCAGGTGATGGTGTGGATCGATCACTCAGGATGCTGTCACCTAAGTATGCCTCTAGTGACAAACCAAGTGCATCCTCTGCTTCATCCACAGTCTTGAATTTTTGCTTGAGGTCTGTAAGAATATGCTGCCTCACAGCAGAAGCTGCAACCATAGAAATATTGCTTCAGAACAGAATAATAACTTGAACAATCAATACACTGATTAACATGCAGGGCCGCATAATTTTGACTGAGGCAATGTCTATGAATAACTTATGACTGAGGCAATCAGTCAATGGTTGAGTTCTCTTGCCAGGTATTAGGTACTATAAACAACAAAAGCCAAAGAAATGACCGAGGCAAGTGCCTCGGTTGGCCTGTTACTAGCTACGGCGCTGACGTGCAGGAGAACACCATCAAGGCACCACTCACTGAGCTTGATTGATACTTGATTGATACTTGACTAACTACAGTACTGTAAGACATATTACAAGACCGGCCAGAAACATTGGAAATATCATGTCCATAACCAGTGTCATGCATACATCTAGTGGCTTAATAAACTGCTTTCAAACAAGATTGACTTGTAAATATTCCTCTTGATTCACATTCTAATGTTGAATATAGTGAACCAATAATAATTAAAGATTTAATTTAAATAGTACTATTGTATCACCTGAGCAGAGGAACAGCAGAGTTGAGTGACTGGTTAATATAGTTGGCTGCTTCCTTCCAGTAAGCATTCTTAGCACCAAATGATGGCCAACATTGATCAGCAGAGAGATATTCTTGATGTAGAGCAACAAACTGCACAAGGGCGGTGTCCTCTGCAACTGTCCATGGACGCCTTCGTTTCCCTGGGCTACTTGCAAATTTTAATGGCGAAGCTTTCTTGGCATTTTTTAACAAAGAGTGTGCAACCTAAAATATGTAACAGTAAAAACATTCACAAGGCAATAACTTTAATAATATTTTGATAGTTATAAATGTACTGTGATGATAATAAGGTATTTTCCACACCAACTATCTCAACAACTTTGATAAATTTTATAAACCAAACCATCATTCACCAAATAGTAATGAAGACAAAATAACAACTTTGATAAATTGTATAAACTAAACCATCATTCACCAAATGGTAATGAACACAAAATAACAATTATTGCAAAAAAGCTAAGACAACCGTACTCTTTGAGCAGGACTCTTTGCTGTCGTCTGGCTCGAAAACGACGAGGAAATAGACCGTGTAACCGGTGTGGAAACTGTCGAAACACTAGATCGTCGCTTGCTTTGTGGTTTCCCTGGCGTGTCATGGGAAGGTTGATGACCATGCTTTAATGATACTTCGTTCTCGTCCATCACAGAGCGAAGAGCACTGAAAACAGGAGAAGTAAGCTTACTTGCGAAATAATTACGCAAAACGGTACCCAAATAAAATTTAAACAAAAGAAAAAGAAAAAACAAAGTGGCTTACTTTAAAATTTGCAACGCGATTATTGTTATCATGATAGAAAGAAACTGGTTTTCGGGCATCACTGAAGCCGATAGTGTCACTAGAGCGAACGTAAGCGTCACACAAACACAAGAATATTAACGATATATTCAGCTCTCGACCGCCAAAACTGGAGAGGTCAATAGAGGTCAATGCATAAATTCCAAATATCTGACCTTTGTTCTATATGAAGGCCGCTTAACAAATTCATACATATGCAAAGGGGTATGGAAAAGGAGAAATTAATCGAAGCACCCAACCGTTCACAAAACAACAAAGGCCCACCATTGAAAACGTGTTCTATTGTTTGACACCAATTTTCACGCTTCACGGCGACTAGCATTCAATTTAAACTAACAACATCGTTTATAAAGCTTATTATAACAATGTAAGCAAATTCCACTTACCAGACTGACACAGAAGTAGTAAAGAAGGCTAATCAAAATCCGGAAAAAAGTGCCGTTTGTGACCGCCGTGACCCGCCATATTTCGCCAACCAGATAAAAACTTGCACCAGAGCATCATGGGATATATGTAAATCCCCCCCTTGGATGATGCCGGCAAGGATCTCTCAATTAGTGGGGAAGACACAGTGCATTATGGTACATCCACCAATAACAAGGTATTTAGTTTTAATCAAGATTCATTAATTTCCAGATAAAATGCAAGTCAACACCAATGGGAAATTATTCAAACCATTACTACATGGACAATTGACCCCATTCCCAGGGTCTCTCTTCTAAGAAGAGAGACAATATTGACACTTACGTATAATTTACAATAATCAGATAGAAAGATGGTGGAGGGAGCTTCATACCCGATTAGAGAAGTTCTTCAAAAGGCAACTAATGATGTTACTTGACCAAGGGCATTATGACCCGGACTGTCAGATGAATAGGTAAGTCAACATTTTGCTGTTTGGTCAGCTAGTCAATAAAGTTTAAATTAGGGTTCATTCATCAAGTGCCACCCTTGTAAAAAATGTTGAACTCATCTCTGCCCTCTACATGGCTTGAATTTTAAAGCATACCATACTTTGCAAGTTGTATTTCCTTGTCCTTTCCATTAGTGATACACACGTTTTCACAGTAAAACCCTACTAGTGGTCTGGAATTCTCTTTTTAAGGCCCTGTTTACATGGAGGGATGGTGACCCTTACAAGGGTCACCCTCTTGGAAGGGTCAAAAGATAACCACCCTTTACATGCAAAGGGTTATCTCCAAGGCTATCTCAGCATATTGAAGCCGTGTTGTTTTGGTGGTTACCGTAACCTTATCCTTATCTTGACCCCCCTAGTAGGGTGACCCTACCTCGAGCTTTTACATGGCTTAAACTAGCAAACAGTTGGCCCTGCCTGGATTACCCTAGAAAGCAGATAGGCTAACCCTCCTCCTAGGGTGACCCTACCTCTCATGTGAACGAAACTGAGAAATACAA
The DNA here is from genome assembly GCA_019787425.1 of Platygyra sinensis. NCBI lineage: Eukaryota > Metazoa > Cnidaria > Anthozoa > Scleractinia > Merulinidae > Platygyra > Platygyra sinensis. The sequence goes on along the minus strand of JAHPZR010008764.1, from coordinate 4,658 downwards.
TAGAGAAGGATAACACTTATAAGTGGGTGCCACTTCTAGGAGGGTCACCCTCCCTGTAAACAGGGCTTAAAGGACCTAATCATGGATGGATCAGTCAGTCAATTCATTTTCTCTATTTAGCACTTTTAATATTTGATGATGGTGATTGTTGTGTTATTGAACTTTAGACTTAGCATTTGTTCATCACATGCGAGTCACATGCATGCTAGGGGTTTGCAAAGATTAAAACATGTTCATTTGAGTAAAACACAACTGGTTCTTTGGCTTCCTGTAACACTACAGTTAATACTTATAGTTACATTAACCACCACTGCACACCCGTCCCAACCAAGTATTGCATGTAAAAGTTTTCTTAGCCAACTCCCTTTTCTTTTCATTGTTTCTGCAGGGATCTGTTGGCCTTTGTTTTTATCCCTCTTATACAAAGAGAAATGGACATCTTCTGGGACACAATCTGGAACTCTCACAGGGTTAGATGCCAAAAAGATGCCCAATTACCAAAAGGAGTACCCAGTCATTTGTACTCATTCCCAGAGAACTATGGTGCTGAACAATGTGGTATGTCTGATTGAGATTGAATTTGATTCAGGGTTATGCCTTAAAATTATTGTTAATTTCATTTGTCAATTACCCTTTACCCTTACTTTGTGATCATCAGGGTTTCAAGTAAGTGAACAGGCACTTGATGAAGTTGCTGAGTTATCTCAAGTCATGACTGTTGGGAATGATTTCTTGATCCCAGCTGTCAGAGCTGAATGTGAAAGAGTAATTCCTCAAATAGAGGATGTAAAACCAAGTGATGATGCAACCACATTCCTTTTCCTGAAGACACACTACAATGAGCCCTCATCACAGCAGTGACTGTAACAATATTTATAGAGCTACATCTAGAGCTTTGTCATGTAAATAACTAAACGATTTGTCTAAACCCATGAGTAGTGCAGTTGACAATCATTGTCCAGTTAAATGTGAAATATTAACTAAGTCTTGCAGTTTATATTACATTGTATGAAAAATTTTATTTAGCCTACTTCCTGTACCCCGGTGTACCCCGGTGTACCCCGGTGTGTACTCATGTGATACAGTGAGAATACACATTAAAATAATGCTTTGGAAATCTTATTGCTAATCAGCAAATTGTATACCAAAACAGACAAATGGCTAATACTCTTATGTACATGTTGAGCAGTCCAATCAAATGAAATAAAAGCACACCAAAAGACAGGTATTTTGCCAATAATCTGTGCAGAACAGCAATGTTAAAATTTTTATTATCAATATACTGAACTTAAATAAGAATATTAATCCTGATAAAACATCAACAATTTTCATATATTTTCATAGTCATATTTTCATATATCTATAGCATGATATCCCTTTTCATATATTATATGGTACAGTTCATAAACCAGTGAAATATAAAATCAATGCAAGAAATAAAGTATTAACATCTTATTCAGAGACAAATTGGATGATATCAATCAACTGGAACATTTCATCTTATTGTTAGCTCAACACCAGACAATGGAATGAAAATAAAAAACAACATTATTTGTGTAACATAGCAATATTATGTAATACATGTATTCATGTTGCTTTTTCATAGTTGATTGTTTTATGGGAATACACATGTACACGTCATGTACTGTAAGTTCTAACTACAGTATTTGTCATTATATTTCAAGGGTTTATGGACTGCACTACACTCTCTTAAAAGTAAAATAGCATCCTAAACTTTGATAACGTACCAGCAAAAGCATTATTAACCATAACAGTAACTTCACAAATCTATGTGTTCCTTTTTGTAACAAGTGTCAGTTCAAATAAGTTCCATCAGTCACAACTAATAATGAGAATTGTGTGCAGTAGCACACATCATGAAACAATATACACTCAAATAGGAGAAGGAAGATTCATCATTTTGCAGTACTTATTACAGATATGTGTTTCTTTAAAGAAGTTTATACTCATGGTGGAAAGATTGCCACAATAGAAATATATTTCTGAACTCTCAGAACACATGAGTTCTTCTGTAGCTATTTCTGGGTCATACAAATTGTAGTGACTGCCCTGGATATCAAGTAACATAAGCTTCTTTTTACTTGAATCGTAACTGTAGTGCACCAGACACTCAGCTTTATCAATGACAACTTCTTCTTCATCAGTGCAGTCCACTGGCTTGCAGACCTTCCCAGTATTATTGATGTACTTCTGGAACTCTCCTTCTACGAACTCTTCAATGGTTGCTGGGTTGCCATCAAAAACTGTGTAGTACACCTTGTTGTACTTGAAACATGCTCCAAAGTTAGAGGGGACTTTTGAAGCAAAACACTTAGTGATTTCTCTAGCTGCAGTATGCATCTGAACTTGTTTTCTGGTATGATCTTCAAGATTTGACTGCATTGTATCTTCAATTGCTTTTATGGCATTGGGCTTATAAGTTTTGACAACCCAAGTCTGATGTTGTCCATTAGTGCTGCTAAGGGCTACCCCTGTTACCCCTTTAAATGCATCTCTGAATCCTCCTGAAGAGAACTTCTCTGTCTCGACCAAAATTTCTAATGACTCCAAGCTTGACCACTCCCTTTTTTTGACATCAAAAGCCTCAATTGCAAATGTAACTCGTCTTCTCTCTTTTGGTTTTACTAGTTGTCCAGCCTTTAGTATAGCCACGATGGACACTGATTGTGGGTACTCAGTTTCTGGCCTATGTGCTAGTTTTTGTTTCTTTGCAGGAGCACTGCCAGTACGAGTACTTGCAGATGCATTGCTTTCCTCCTCATAACTTTCCTCATCATCATGGTCTTGCAATTCAGCTATGGCAAAGCGCACAAGATAAACCTATCAAGAATCCAACAAAATCAGTAAAGAGCAAAATATAGAACAGACAATAAACTTGTGAAAAATTGTAGACTATTCAGTGTTAAAAAGTGCTAATAATAACTAAAAACAGAGGCTTTTGAACCATTCAGTGATGATTTAGTTAGTCAACATTTTTAATATAATATTATATTATAATAATAATATAATATTATATATTTGGCACTTTTCACCACTGTATACATAGGCTGTTCCAGGGGATAGAAATGACCTGAGTACAAAATTCATGTGTGCCATAATGTATTTGGTGAAATTACAGTTAATATGCATATTAGAGATGTGGTGTCATGTTGATAGTCATTGGTTTTGCTTCTCAAATGAGATTAGCTATCTTCAAATGTTTTCATGCACTTACCGTGCTATTAGCTGCCCTGATAAAAGGGGGTGGGGAGGGAGGTGGCAGGTAAATTCCTTTCAGTTGGAGTTATAAGGCTTTCATCTGGTAAAGTTACTGTCATGGTAGACTGAGATAGAAAGAGCATGCAAATTCCAGGCATAGTGACTGGCCATTATTTATCTGTGGGGGATGGGTCAAATTTTGGTCACAGCAATAAGGGGGTCCTGAAGTGTTGACTCAGTAATGGGGTGCAAAGAAAAGAGAGAGCAAAACAGGAGGGAGATCCCCACCTGTTTCCCCTCTCCTTTCTTCTAGCCACTGTTTGCTAACCCTCGCCTGGAATAGGCTAAGTTATGGAGAGGTGGGGTGGGCTTGAAAATTTAAAAAATAATACATAATCTTAAGCTTAGTGTCGCAGCAAAGGTTTGTAATACATCTTATTGTGATTTATATCAATTACAATCTCTTGAATTTTATTTAAGTGGTTTAATTAAATCTTGAGCATCTAGTTATGACATACTATTTGAGCATTTTAGAGAAACTAAACCACCACCAACAACAAAGGCAATGACAATGGAGGTTAGTATGAAGATGTACATGATCCTAAGGAACAATTTGCTGTCCTAATGGCCCCCTTTTAAGCTTAATACAGAATTTATACACAAACAGGGACGATGGACTTCACTTACTTTGTCTTTCCTGTGCGGTATTTGGCTGACATTAGTGGCTGACGGTCACTTGTTTGATACCAGTACATCCACAGAACCCATTGGCACATTAAAATGATCTGCACACGCTTTCTTGAGATTTATAAGCGTCAAGTCGCTGTAGTTAAAGCTCACAAATTCCCTGGGCTGGACAGGATGGTATGTTTGTTTGTTATTGGGCTCTGAAGAGAGCCTTTGAACAATTATCTCGTGCGGCGCGGACGTGGACCCCTTCTTCGAATAACCTTCATTTCTTGTCCTTTTATTTGACATTTTCTCATCCAACTCATTCCAAACTTGCTTTCGACGAGCCATACCCTACTTTAACACAAAGGAATATTCCAAATCGTACTCGAAGAAGGCCGCCAGCGAAGGAGCAAAGGAGTAAAGGCGCGGGAATCGACAAATTTGAGGAGATAGCCGCGTTCTTGAATTTTTGCAGGCGCGTGCTGAGAGGACCGCTGATCGCAGATATAGCGGGCTATGAGAACGCACGGCCGTCATCAAACATTTCATTTTGAATTCAATATTCGTATGAGAACGATCGGCCATTACGTGGCCGGTCGTTCTCATAGGTTTTCAAAATTAAAATGCATTTGCTTTTGCAATCTCAGTTTTTATTTATTTTTTTTAGCTCCTTTATATACTCTATATTTTTTTTATATTTCCGAAACACATTTTTTTTTGTTTCGTTTTCTATTGCAAAAAAAAAAGAAAAACTTGTCTTCATTCTA
>JAHPZR010008763.1:5000-38416 GCA_019787425.1 Platygyra sinensis | reverse complement strand
TCAGACCCGTAAAATTGAGACCCTCTGGATGTATCAAAAGCTCACACTCGAAAAACTCACTTCTGCATGTCAGGAAAACTCAGGACTCAAAAATGATGACAAGGACTGTTTTTAGGAGTCATGTTTACTGTTCGTCGATACAATGTCATAGGCAGAATTTCCAGGGAGAGGGAGAAAAAGATCCCCAGATGATAAGCCTGCAGCACAGGCGTAATTTTTTTGCGTATTTTATAGGCGAACAGAGAAGAAAAAATGCGCCAACAATATTACGCCTGTTCCGTAGGCTAAAGGTGATAGATTCCTCTTCTCAGATCACGGAAATAATACCCAGCATTCGAAAGATTGTTTGGTTGCTTTATCAGTATAAATCAAATTTATCAAATTTATTTTATGCTTAGTAGCCATTTGCGCTACTGTATAGTTACAATGGCGCAAGGTGCCTTGCGTGACGTTTCGGATATTCTTTTTTACCGTGGATCCTCAGTGCTTCGATTAAGGTGGCCGAACACAGTTTTCGCGCGTGCTTTTGCTGATGCAATTCAGCACGTGCACAAGGATTTCAAAACAACAAACATGCCGTCAATAGAGCGATCATTTTATTTACTCAACACCCGCGCTATCTGTGTTATTTTTCTCTATAACTGAACGCAGTGTATTGATGGCTTTAGTCTTTTATTACAAAGATATGTTGGAAAAGGTAACGATGCAAAGAACCCAGCAATTTTCAGCTTTAGTTTGTTACCGAAGGAACCCAGTCAAATGCAACGCATGCGTAGTAAGACGAAAAAATTGCGATTGAGTGAAAAATTGACTTTCGGAGATACGCCTATTTCTCGAGAACCACTCATTAGAATTTCACGAAATTTAGAGCGAAAATACTTTAGGAAATAAGTAACTGGAGGATTAAAAAAAATTAAAATTTAACAAAGGAAATTCAAGATATGCCAGTGAACCTTCAACGAGGGATAATTAAAGATCTCTTTGTTAAATTATTATTAAAATAGAGCTAACATGTGAGTATGGTTACAAGCTTGTTGCATGCAAATTATAAAGAAAATCTAATGACTAGATTTTCTGCAAATAAACAAAACCGATTTTAAACGCTTGTTTATAATTAATCATGTTGCCATGGCAACGGCACATACGACAGTTTAATTATCAAAAAGTTGAAGTTTGTGTTGTTAACTTGCTTGCTGCCATTTTTGGTGACCAAAGGATCAAGGGTTTTAGAAGCAAAGGTAAATGAAACCGAGGTATCAAAAACTGTGTTCAGCCACCTTAATTCTGCTAAATTCAGAAGAGATTTCCGGGTCTGAGTTCTCGAGACACCTTAAAAGCTTCATAGCAAGTGGTCGCAGGTCAATTGCTTGCTCGGGCTAATAAAGGAAAGAAATGAAACAAAAAAACAGACGGTGTACAAACCTGCGACGATACAAACGACAACAGTGAACGAAAGAAAGATCGTGGCCCAGCAAAGATTACACGTATTGAGATGTTTATATAAGTGGTCTGTCCTTTATGATCATTTCGTTGGCCGGATATAGCAGGGAAGTTTCGTCGTAACCTATGTTTCCTCATTGTTTACATCCAGCTACACCATGCAAATTAGACACCACCTCTGACGTCTGTCCTCCACTATCTCGTTTGCATGCTAATAATTGAGGAAGTACTGACTCACCACCCGCACTGCTAGACGACTTTTCAGATCCGAAAAAACAGTTAGGGCCTGTTTACATGGAGGTGGGGGACCCCAGGTAGGTGAGGTAACCCGCCACTCCATATAATCTCTTATTTTTATTTGATCTTGTTTACATGATAGGTGGGGTAACCCGCCTAGGCGGGTTGCCCGGTCTGCCAGGTAGGGTAACCCTGTCAGTCGGGGTCGCATTTGCCATGTAAAAGACTCAAGGTGGGGTAACCCGCCTAGCCGGGGTCGAGTTCATGTTACATTTGCAAGCCCGACAAAGCGTGCCAAATTTAAAAAGTAAAAAGCCACAGCACTGAAATGTTGCAGCGAGAGCAGATAATGAGAGGAAAAGAACACTGACCGCCAAAATGCGTCGTTCGCCCGCCATTTTCTCTATTGACACGCCTAGCGACCAAGCAACAACGTCTAGTAACGTCACCCCAGGACCCCGGGGTTGTAAGCTTGCATGTAAACGCGGGCCATTTTTCGACCACGGCTAGGCGGGTTACCTCACCTACCTGGGGTCCCCCACCTCCAAGTAAATAGGCCCTTAATGTTTTCAAAACCATGGAGAAACCTTCAAGTGACATGGAAATTGTGGCCCAGTCTGTAACGCGTCACGCCTTCCGAAAACGAGAAAATCGATGTAAACAAGACGTATGCAGTAGTCCCAAAATTAAATTTCGGGTAAAGCTTCGCTCACTATTAACTTGGAGTTTGTTCTACATAAAAACAAAAAGGCAGCGAACTGAGGATCCAGTTTGTTTTTGCAGCGTGACGTTAAAAATAGAATTTTCGCGGGAAAATTTAGTCTTGATAATGGCATAAATTTGGCGATTTTGAAATGTTTGAGTAAGTTAATCCCGATGCCACAGCTTAAATATTCTATTTTGCAGTCCAGCTAACTATTTTGTGCAGATCTTTCAACAAATCATGGATAACAAGCGCAGAAAGTCGGAATAAGGTGATATTCTTCGCTAAACATTTGGCGGGAAATATGTCTGACCAATGACTTTTTTTTGGACTTTGCGGGACCAATTACTCCGATTTGCTTGTAGATACCAATTTTAACTAAACTGAATATTGAAATCAGTGTAAAAGACTATCAGAAAATCGTCTTTTTGTGGAAATAAACTGCCGCACTTTTGAAAAACGACTCCCTGAAAATTGCTAAAATTTAGGTCACGCTCCTTAACGATTCGGCGATGATATTTGGCACCTCGTGAAAACCGTAGAATTAACGTGAAAAAATTCAAATATATCTCAGTCAACTAATAAGAGGCCAAATATTATCGCACGAAAATAAGAGTTTCTGGAATATGTACGAAGTATCTTTTAGGCTCACCTAAAGTTGGCCGAAATTTCGGCCATTTTAGACCGCTTGAGAGGCCAAAATCATGATGAGGTGATATCTCGAAGAAAAACGAACGGCTACCTCGGCTAATATCATGGTTGTTAATCTTTTCGGATACCTTTTATACTGTGAAAAGATGAAGGTAAACGGCCGACCTCGATCTTTTGGTTCTGCCCGGTTTTCTCTGACAATGACACTTAAATGGAGAACCAGAACAACGGCCAACCGAAACACTTACGAGATACGCTTCTCCAGGTAGCAAACTTGCTTACCTCTTTGCAGAACAGCCAGAATAACCACTCGGAAGGTTAACTCCACTGAATAGTTAGATCGAGTAAGCTACTGCATGCAGCTTGTATTCCGGTTTTACCTCAGTGTGGAGGGCCGTTGCCAGAAAAAATGTGATTGAGGCAATGTCAATGAAAAGTTATGACTGAGGTTATGTCCGTGGTTAAATTACTTTCCTGTGTATATTTAAGGTGTTTATGATGACTGTAAACAACAAAAGCGAAAGAACTGATAACTGAGGCAAGTGCATCGCTTTGCCTGTTACTATAAACCACGGCCCTGGAATGTAATTGTTAAGTATTTCACGTTTTCCTATACTTACATGTAATGTAAATGAAGAACACAAGGATTACAGATTAGGAAGATCGAAATCAGCTTCTGAGGCAATTCAGAAATTCAGCTCAAAAGTCCAGGGGAAGCGGGCAGGGGGCGTGGGTTGTGTGGTCATACGTTGAACAAATTGTAACAGCTATTAATTAAAAGGAATTGGTTTCTGTCTACAGTGTCCCAACACAAAATATACACAAACAATCAAGAACAAATAGTTCATTGTCCTTAAATGTAAAATTACCAAAACAGAAAAAACCTTTTTTGCTGAAATCCAAAATGGCAGCTTTTAAAGTTAATGAGGTTTTATTCCGGGGCCGTAGTTTATAGTAACAGGCAAAGCGATGCACTTGCCTCAGTTATTTCTTTCGCTTTTGTTGTTTGTAGTCATCATAAACACCCTAAATATACACAGGATGGTAATTTAACCACGGACAGTGCCTTAGTCATAACTTTTCATTGACATTGCCTCAATCATATTTTTTCTGGCTATGGCCCTCCACACTGAGTTAAAACAGGAATGCATAGCTGCATGCAGTAGCTTACTCGATCTAAATATCCAGCGAAGTTTACCTTCTGAATGGTTATTCTGGCTGTTCTGCAAAGAGGTAAGCAAGTTTGCTACGTGGAGAAGCGTATCTCGTAAGTGATTCAGTTGGCCGTCGTTCTGGTTCTCCATTTAATATGTAAATTAAAGTGCTACTGCGACCAAAAATCAATTCTACTTTTTCTTTGTATTTCAAAACTATGTGACTGAACCACTAAGTGACCGAAGTTTTAAGCCTTCATTTAAAAAAGGAAATCTGTTTATTTTGACTGAAATTTTCCTAATTAATGGTCCGCCATTACCAACTTTGAAATCTTGAGAGAGCTGGATTGAGAATGAGATGACGTCAAAGACTCACTAGTTTAAAAATGCAATGCGTGTGCACGCGCTTAAATTAATATGCAGCACGGGAGTTTCGAACTTTCAGACTTTTAAACTCGTGCTTTGCATGTACAATAAGCTGCGTTTACACGCTGCAATTTTAAGCTAGTGAGTCTTTGACGTCATCTTATCCTCAATCCAACCCTCTGAAGTCCAATCGGTCAACACAATCGGTCAGTTTTGAACCTGAACAATGGCGGACCGTGAAATCCTAAACTTGTACTCAAAGAAAACAGCCTTTGGATAAAATTTGAAGCTTAAGATTTTGCCAGTGAGGTGTCAAACAAACACGCTTTTAAAATCCGAAGGAAAAAGAGAAGTGAATTTTTTGATCACAGTAGCACTTTAAGGAACTAAATGTTGAGAAACGTGACAATCCCAGAGAACTGCAACCGAACACCGCGACAACGTGCGTGACGCTGCGAGAATAAATGACGTCAGTTTTGTTATCCCATAATTATTGGCGGATTTGGGCTCGCGGAAAGAGCTCAACATTCAACTTTGGGATGCAAAGACGAACATGACGTTACAATGTTGAATTTGACCTGGAAAAGTCCGACATTGCGTTACAGATGATTTATCATAGGTTCACACTGTTGGACGTTTTAATGATATATCAGAAGTCGATAAATATCACTACGAAGTCTAAATTTACAAACTTGGTATCGAAATCACGAAATGTAAAGTTGACCTGAAAACTTGGTTTTAGCGACGTAAAATGAAGAGTTGATTGTTAAAGTTGGAAGTTGATTTGTATTTACCGACATTGTGCTGTTAAGTTCGAAGTTGATTTCCGCGAATATTAATGTTGACATGACAAACTCCGATGTCGATGTGTAAAGTTGGATGTTGCGTTACAACTTTGATTTTTGGCGGAGATGGAACGCCATAGTCCTTATCCTCTGTTGCGAATGCGAAAAAACATCAGGCTGTTCTTCGCAAACTTTACGGTTCATTAAGTTACAGTATTCACTGATCACGTCCCGATTGTATTGATATTGTGGGTTTTCTTTTATCGCTGACGTGCGACACACCTTAAATGCTAGACAACGATGATATATGGATTGATTAATTGATTCTATCGTCTACGTTGAAATCACGAAAAAAAGATCACATAACGCAAATTACTTATCTTACTGAATGTCACACAATGCAACTAAAAATATATCGACACCTCCATGTACTTCCGCATTAAATATTGCTTTACGGGTCCGAAGAGTTTCGGGGGCTTCCGATCAAATGCGCCTCTGGGGCCCGTTTCTCGAAAGTCCAGGATTTTTTACGGACCGGTAAACTTAAGCCACTTTTAGTTCATCTGCGTTTTAAAACGGAGACGGGTACACGTCTGAAATTTCTTGTATTAAGAGAACCTCTGTTCAAATAAAGAATTCGTGAATGATAACTATGCAATAATATGCTTCAAGATTTTGCTATGGCTTTACGGGTGCGAAAACTTTTCCCGACTTTTGAGAAACGGGCCCTTGGTCTCAACGAGATCGTTAAACTGTAAAACAGAAACTGCTTAGGGTGAAGAAAACTGCCACTATTGGTTCAAAAAAAAACCGTGTGACCTTCACACAGATGACAATGCTGGAACTTGTCTTAGAAAGCACAGCTATCGATTTTACGAGATGCTTATGAACGAAGACGAATCAGTCTGTGTTTTTAAAGAGGTTCACGTGAACCAAAATAGCAACAGTGAAGTGATTGCTGATGTTATCAATCGCAGATCAAGAAGTGGATAGAAAAAGTTCACGCTGATATTAGCCGAGTATTTGCCGTAATAAGTTGGACGTCACTCACCAAAAGACCCTTGGTAAATATGGTTATGGATTTAAAAGTTGTACCACATTCATCATGCACGTCAATGAGATCAATAGCATGAATGGTCAGTTAAAAGATCTGAAAACGTTTAAGCCGGTTTACCTACATGATATCCAGCATTAGTATATACTAAAACAGTAGACAGCCGACGCGTGTTCTGATTGGCTTGTCAAACTCCGAAGATCCTGTGCTATTTACCGCCGAGGAACTAGGGAAAAAATGGCGTCCCCGTTTGCATCCGTGACAAGTGAAGAAATCATCCAAATTAATTTTTTTGGTGTACATCATCTCACTGGTTTAGTATATACTAAAACATAAAATGCCAGAACAACTATTCACCTCAATGTCAGTGGCTAGCGTTGGATATTTATCTCACCGCTTCGCGGCTCGGTAAATATCCACCGCTAGCCACCTCCACTTTGGTGAATAGTTGTTAATTATTATTTCGACTGTCCTGAGGTAGAGGCAGAATCGGATGTTCATGGAAATCATAAGGTGAAAATGCTACGGATTCTAGACCCCGCGATCACTCATTGAAGAAAGAGATCCAAACGTGCACCAAAGCTTACCGCTCAATGTTTTAATGTTTTTTAAACAAAACTTCACTGACAAATCCAATCTTGTTTTAATCAAGCTCTGATACAAACGTAGTTTGCGACATAAAGCAAGTTAAGAATTTCAGGTAAAAAGTAAAATATTTAGTAATCAACTAGTAATAGTTCTCACTACAGCTGCCCCTGCTTTTTTTCTTCTTAATGGAAGTTTGTACAGGGAATGATTGTTTATGCTTTAAAACGCTTTATTTTTCTTACAGGCTTGATTATTTTGATGCAAAATGAGGTTGACAAGCCTACACGACTCCTACGGTTCGTGGCATTAGTACATTTGCCATTTTCTTTTCGGTCTCTAGACCTTTTTGTCGCTTCACTCTTGTTTATGAAGGGCACTTCGTATTGTGTTGTAACTCGGAGAAAATAGAGCCGTTACATCGTGTTATGGCAAATTTTAATAGGTAATAGGTCTGCTTGATTTCCGCTGTTATCTGCGTGCCGCTTCGTTGAGTTTGACACCTCTGTAATTTGCCATGTATTAGTGCATTGTTTTGACTCTTTTCTACTGCAAGATATGTTTTAAGATCTCCAAGAATTTGCCTTTGAGGGACAAAATATGACTTTTACTGTGAACGTGTTGCTTACTTGCATTCTATATCGTGACGCCGGGCCCGGCTATGATTGGAACTGTTTCCAAGTACAGTAGATTAATTCTTTTCAAGGGTATCACATTTGCCCTCCTACGTTTTTCTTCTGAGACGGCTAACTTTACTTGTCTAGAGAAATTCTTTTGTTTCTTGCAGCTATCTGGCCGAGCTTATGTTTCTGGGTCTCGATGTTTAAGTTTCTTTCTCCTTTGATAGTTCTAGTACCACAAGATTTGAATTTAACTCTTTACGCGCAAGTCTGTTGACTGTGTTGCGTGTTGTATATGCCATTGTTCGACTTAGTTCAGTTTACGTTTGATTTGTGTCTGACAAATCCACGTGTGACCGGGTCTTTCGGTCAAAAACATCGATGAAATAAATAAATTTATGCAAGTTTCGTCAAAAACCTCGATGAGCAATGCTATTGTCCACAATTTAGAATCTGGATCGAATGAACTTCAAAGCGGTTTTTTAGAAAATCAACTTAAATTGATCGATAAAGCTGACACACAACCTTACCTTGCCAAACGTCGTGGTGTACAACACGCTCCCAGAATCCTTCGCTTGTTTATTCGACCCCCAGCGAACTTTCGGCAATCCTTTGCGAACCGTGTTCTCAAAAATCGAGAATTTTTCTGGTACAGCGAAATTTTCCTCTCTATACCCGGGGGCTCCTAGGGTGCCTCCTCGGGCTTTGGCCGTCTGGGCCAAAACCCTGCGGGGGCAATAAAATCAAGAGATATAAATTGGAGCATTTGGGTCTCTACGTTGTGACTAGAATTGATAAACTCAGCTAAAAAGTAAATAATGGATTTAGTTCGATTTGTTCCGAGTCGATCGTTGTGAATTTTTTCGACGAAATGCATTTATTACTGCTGAACGTGCCCATTCCAAGGAAGTTACGCTAGTAATCCGAGGGCCGTAAGCGAGGCTAGTACTCAATGCGCGCGAGGCGCATATTGCGATTTAAACGATAAACTTTTCATGAGCCGTAATTCGAATCTGTTTGCATGGAGAGAGGGTTTCCTCAGCAAGTGGGTTAACCTCAGCTGGAGAGGAAATCAAACGATAGCACGGATTTTCAATCCAAATATTACAGGTAACAAGGGTAACTCTGCAACCCTAGACAACCTAAAGACCGATTTCACTTAAAGAATCTGGAAACAATTAGAAAGTTGAAATTGGTAGGCGGTTTAATCCTTCCTTTCGAATGTAACGATTGTTAGGGTCGTTGGAAAGCTTGTGCTTGTGCTTACGCGATCTGGTGGAAAACACGGGGGACAAAGTGAAAAACACGCGGGAACATTATTTCGCCCAACAATGAAGTTTCCTCATCAACATGAGAAGTCAAAATTTTGTTATTTCAAATTGCAATAAAAACCATTTGGCATGAAACGCGTTTTTAGATCATGAAAGCGAATTTTAAAAACATTTTGTGAGAAAGAAAACCATTCAAATGCTAGCGTGCCGTGCAATGGTTTTCTTTTGCAAGGAGCGTCTACTTCATTTTTTGCATTTTTCGCGTAGATCTTTTTTAACCTTAAAAAAAAGTGTAAAATACTACAGATTGTTTTGCTTAGTATCTTTAACCCTCAAAAGCGGCAGTTGCTTGCGTTAATATCCGCCCGTGTAAGCTCCGCTCCACGCATGTTAGGAATGCGGAACTTCGTTTCCGGTGTCTCTTTACACACAAGGCTAGTTTATAAATCAATGTCCTAGTGAAATCAAAATGTTATTTCCGTTACATTATAAGTTTAACATGAATTGTTTGTTCAACACTGTATTTCCTCTGCTAATTTAGTTACTTCGTGGCGCCTACTCAATTAGTTTCCTAAGCTATCTAGGTGTCTCAGACTCCTCAGAGTGCGCAAGGTAATTTGGTTTTATCAACTAGGTTGATAATGTGAATTGGCCACCATAAAGAGATTCGGAAGCTAACGTTTCGAACGTTAGCCCTTCGTTGGATTCGCTTCGACGAAGGACTAATACCAAATTATGTAGTCTTGTAACACTCCCACCGACGCAGCATTACAGTTTCATTTTATAGAAACTTGCCTCCTTTCCTCGCAATCAACCTTGTATTAAAACTGTTTGTGTTCCCCTCTATCTCTTTTTCTTTTTCCCTTTAACACTTTATTTCTTGATCGCACTTGTAAATATTTCATCAGTACTATTTGTCGTCTTCTATATGTAATTTGTATGTTTAAACGTAATTTATTTTTTTTTCTAACACCTAAGAAAAATTAGTTTGTGAGGGTTTAGATTAGAATTGAATTGAATGAACTATCGACTGGCACCTCACTAGCAATTCACAAATGAGACTATTGTAGCTCTAGGTCTACAATTACTTCTGTCTTATTAGACATTAGGGACCTGTCATTTTTTATGGCCTGGTGGCTCGGAGAAAGTTTTTTGGGGGGATCATTGGAACTTTAAGGGTGGACCAGTCATAACTGAGAGATCAAAAGGGGCTGGTGTCACTATACCATTTCCGTTCATTGTATTTTGTCGGCACATATATTAAACAATAAATTAAGACTTGCAGACTGAGACGTCTCTCGACAAAAAAATATTACCCAAAAAGGTAAAACAGCGGTTCTTGCTACATCTAATTTTATTATCATAAACATCTCATTTTCCGTAACACTTTGCCAATATGCATGAAATCGCATCCTCGGCAACCTACAACTTCAAAATTTTCGGGGGGAGCATCCCCTTGGATCCCCTACGTTTGATTGCCCCTTCGGGCGAATTGAGCCTCACTTTAATTTATGCCCCATGTTATGCTTTTTTGGACGCCTGTGAAAACGTCTGCTAAGAACCCTGATCAGATACCGAGAAGGCACCGATCAAGAGGCTGCACCATGGCGACTTTATTAATCCGTGAGTCAGCATCATAGTTAGTAATATTACTGTCATATTACCGATGTTAAAAGTACTAAATATATATGTCGAAAGGTGAATATGTATACGAGGAGATCGAGAGTGGGGGATCACGGCATTTATTAGTAGCTATGACGGGATACATCATTAAAAAACATTTAAAGGGAAGATCAGCTAGATGTGCATTACTTCCTTTACCCGGCGATAGATAATCAGTGATCCCGTGGTCGCGCTGAACGTTCAAGTCTGCAGTCAAAAGTGATAATTTGTATAGAGAAGCTTTTTCATGTTTAAAGATATTCAAAACAAACTTTATTCTTTCATTATTTCTTTTTCAAAGGAAAAATTCCACGCAAGTTACTGCAAAAATTAAAATAGACATCCCATGCAACAGAAAACCACTGCACCGCACGCTGGCATTTGAATGGTATTCTTTCTCACGAAATGTTTAATGAGGAAAATTCATTGTTGGGCGAACTAATGGCTCCTCCGTGTTTTTCACTTCGACCCCGTGTTTTCCACTAAAGCCCCGGTTTGTTGTTGTTGTTGTTGTTGTTGCTGTTGTTTATTGTTTTGTGTGTGTATGTTTTTTTTTTTAACAGACCCCGTATTTTTTTCCCCAGACTCCGTGTTTTCCACACGCCTGCACCCCGTATCCCGAGACCCTGTACCCCGGGTTCTCACTCATTCGCCCCTTCGCCCCTTCGCCCCTTCGCCCCTTCGCCCCTTCGCTCCTTCGCTTCTTCATTCCTTTACTCTTTTACTCCTCACTTCTTCAACTTAAATTATGCTATAGTAACAAACCCGGCCAGAATCGCCTTGAATGACTGAAAATCCTAGGAATGCTATGGTCTGAGCTGCGCCTAGGCTCGATTACCAGCCGCTTTTCGGGAAATGAGCCCGCGCTCCTCCCCCGAACGCACGTTCTTCTCGGGGAGGGTAGACCAGACACTGAAATCGAGCCTAAGCTGCGCCTTATCTTCAAAACGAGTTCGGTGACCCCCTTTTTTTTTTACGTTTTTAATCTAATCTTATCACTTTCTACCTGCAGTCAAAGTTTTAAAAAAAATCTGTGCGTGGGAAGTTTTTGGGCCCGAACGTCGTTAATTTCTGTTGTCAGGCTTGATTTCTACTGACTTCTTGATTACGCCAGTCGGGTCTACAAGCGCGCACGGGATAATCTCTTTAACAATAGCTAGTAATCGAACAAACTCCCTTTTAAGTTGTATCTGTTAGGGGTATAATAAATCTCAGGCAACGTAGACCTAAATCTCCCGTAAGAGTTAAATTCAAATTTTCCGACGAACATTCTTATGGGAGCTCAACCCGGGTTTCCAAATGTCTAAAGGGAAGTGAAGAAGTGAAGGAGTAAAAGAGTAAAGGAATGAAGAAGCGAAGGAGCGAAGGGGCGAAGGGGCGAAGGGGCGAAGGGGCGAAGGGGCGAATGAGTGAGAACCCGGGGTACAGGGTCTCGGGATACGGGGTGCAGGCGTGTGGAAAACACGGAGTCTGGGGAAAAAAATACGGGGTCTGTTAAAAAAAAAAACATACACACACAAAACAATAAACAACAGCAACAACAACAACAACAACAACAAACCGGGGCTTTAGTGGAAAACACGGGGTCGAAGTGAAAAACACGGAGGAGCCATTAGTTCGCCCAACAATGAATTTTCCTCATTAAACATTTCGTGAGAAAGAATACCATTCAAATGCCAGCGTGCGGTGCAGTGGTTTTCTGTTGCATGGGATGTCTATTTTAATTTTTGCAGTAACTTGCGTGGAATTTTTCCTTTGAAAAAGAAATAATGAAAGAATAAAGTTTGTTTTGAATATCTTTAAACATGAAAAAGCTTCTCTATACAAATTATCACTTTTGACTGCAGACTTGAACGTTCAGCGCGACCACGGGATCACTGATTATCTATCGCCGGGTAAAGGAAGTAATGCACATCTAGCTGATCTTCCCTTTAAATGTTTTTTAATGATGTATCCCGTCATAGCTACTAATAAATGCCGTGATCCCCCACTCTCGATCTCCTCGTATACATATTCACCTTTCGACATATATATTTAGTACTTTTAACATCGGTAATATGACAGTAATATTACTAACTATGATGCTGACTCACGGATTAATAAAGTCGCCATGGTGCAGCCTCTTGATCGGTGCCTTCTCGGTATCTGATCAGGGTTCTTAGCAGACGTTTTCACAGGCGTCCAAAAAAGCATAACATGGGGCATAAATTAAAGTGAGGCTCAATTCGCCCGAAGGGGCAATCAAACGTAGGGGATCCAAGGGGATGCTCCCCCCGAAAATTTTGAAGTTGTAGGTTGCCGAGGATGCGATTTCATGCATATTGGCAAAGTGTTACGGAAAATGAGATGTTTATGATAATAAAATTAGATGTAGCAAGAACCGCTGTTTTACCTTTTTGGGTAATATTTTTTTGTCGAGAGACGTCTCAGTCTGCAAGTCTTAATTTATTGTTTAATATATGTGCCGACAAAATACAATGAACGGAAATGGTATAGTGACACCAGCCCCTTTTGATCTCTCAGTTATGACTGGTCCACCCTTAAAGTTCCAATGATCCCCCCAAAAAACTTTCTCCGAGCCACCAGGCCATAAAAAATGACAGGTCCCTAATGTCTAATAAGACAGAAGTAATTGTAGACCTAGAGCTACAATAGTCTCATTTGTGAATTGCTAGTGAGGTGCCAGTCGATAGTTCATTCAATTCAATTCTAATCTAAACCCTCACAAACTAATTTTTCTTAGGTGTTAGAAAAAAAAATAAATTACGTTTAAACATACAAATTACATATAGAAGACGACAAATAGTACTGATGAAATATTTACAAGTGCGATCAAGAAATAAAGTGTTAAAGGGAAAAAGAAAAAGAGATAGAGGGGAACACAAACAGTTTTAATACAAGGTTGATTGCGAGGAAAGGAGGCAAGTTTCTATAAAATGAAACTGTAATGCTGCGTCGGTGGGAGTGTTACAAGACTACATAATTTGGTATTAGTCCTTCGTCGAAGCGAATCCAACGAAGGGCTAACGTTCGAAACGTTAGCTTCCGAATCTCTTTATGGTGGCCAATTCACATTATCAACCTAGTTGATAAAACCAAATTACCTTGCGCACTCTGAGGAGTCTGAGACACCTAGATAGCTTAGGAAACTAATTGAGTAGGCGCCACGAAGTAACTAAATTAGCAGAGGAAATACAGTGTTGAACAAACAATTCATGTTAAACTTATAATGTAACGGAAATAACATTTTGATTTCACTAGGACATTGATTTATAAACTAGCCTTGTGTGTAAAGAGACACCGGAAACGAAGTTCCGCATTCCTAACATGCGTGGAGCGGAGCTTACACGGGCGGATATTAACGCAAGCAACTGCCGCTTTTGAGGGTTAAAGATACTAAGCAAAACAATCTGTAGTATTTTACACTTTTTTTTAAGGTTAAAAAAGATCTACGCGAAAAATGCAAAAAATGAAGTAGACGCTCCTTGCAAAAGAAAACCATTGCACGGCACGCTAGCATTTGAATGGTTTTCTTTCTCACAAAATGTTTTTAAAATTCGCTTTCATGATCTAAAAACGCGTTTCATGCCAAATGGTTTTTATTGCAATTTGAAATAACAAAATTTTGACTTCTCATGTTGATGAGGAAACTTCATTGTTGGGCGAAATAATGTTCCCGCGTGTTTTTCACTTTGTCCCCCGTGTTTTCCACCAGATCGCGTAAGCACAAGCACAAGCTTTCCAACGACCCTAACAATCGTTACATTCGAAAGGAAGGATTAAACCGCCTACCAATTTCAACTTTCTAATTGTTTCCAGATTCTTTAAGTGAAATCGGTCTTTAGGTTGTCTAGGGTTGCAGAGTTACCCTTGTTACCTGTAATATTTGGATTGAAAATCCGTGCTATCGTTTGATTTCCTCTCCAGCTGAGGTTAACCCACTTGCTGAGGAAACCCTCTCTCCATGCAAACAGATTCGAATTACGGCTCATGAAAAGTTTATCGTTTAAATCGCAATATGCGCCTCGCGCGCATTGAGTACTAGCCTCGCTTACGGCCCTCGGATTACTAGCGTAACTTCCTTGGAATGGGCACGTTCAGCAGTAATAAATGCATTTCGTCGAAAAAATTCACAACGATCGACTCGGAACAAATCGAACTAAATCCATTATTTACTTTTTAGCTGAGTTTATCAATTCTAGTCACAACGTAGAGACCCAAATGCTCCAATTTATATCTCTTGATTTTATTGCCCCCGCAGGGTTTTGGCCCAGACGGCCAAAGCCCGAGGAGGCACCCTAGGAGCCCCCGGGTATAGAGAGGAAAATTTCGCTGTACCAGAAAAATTCTCGATTTTTGAGAACACGGTTCGCAAAGGATTGCCGAAAGTTCGCTGGGGGTCGAATAAACAAGCGAAGGATTCTGGGAGCGTGTTGTACACCACGACGTTTGGCAAGGTAAGGTTGTGTGTCAGCTTTATCGATCAATTTAAGTTGATTTTCTAAAAAACCGCTTTGAAGTTCATTCGATCCAGATTCTAAATTGTGGACAATAGCATTGCTCATCGAGGTTTTTGACGAAACTTGCATAAATTTATTTATTTCATCGATGTTTTTGACCGAAAGACCCGGTCACACGTGGATTTGTCAGACACAAATCAAACGTAAACTGAACTAAGTCGAACAATGGCATATACAACACGCAACACAGTCAACAGACTTGCGCGTAAAGAGTTAAATTCAAATCTTGTGGTACTAGAACTATCAAAGGAGAAAGAAACTTAAACATCGAGACCCAGAAACATAAGCTCGGCCAGATAGCTGCAAGAAACAAAAGAATTTCTCTAGACAAGTAAAGTTAGCCGTCTCAGAAGAAAAACGTAGGAGGGCAAATGTGATACCCTTGAAAAGAATTAATCTACTGTACTTGGAAACAGTTCCAATCATAGCCGGGCCCGGCGTCACGATATAGAATGCAAGTAAGCAACACGTTCACAGTAAAAGTCATATTTTGTCCCTCAAAGGCAAATTCTTGGAGATCTTAAAACATATCTTGCAGTAGAAAAGAGTCAAAACAATGCACTAATACATGGCAAATTACAGAGGTGTCAAACTCAACGAAGCGGCACGCAGATAACAGCGGAAATCAAGCAGACCTATTACCTATTAAAATTTGCCATAACACGATGTAACGGCTCTATTTTCTCCGAGTTACAACACAATACGAAGTGCCCTTCATAAACAAGAGTGAAGCGACAAAAAGGTCTAGAGACCGAAAAGAAAATGGCAAATGTACTAATGCCACGAACCGTAGGAGTCGTGTAGGCTTGTCAACCTCATTTTGCATCAAAATAATCAAGCCTGTAAGAAAAATAAAGCGTTTTAAAGCATAAACAATCATTCCCTGTACAAACTTCCATTAAGAAGAAAAAAAGCAGGGGCAGCTGTAGTGAGAACTATTACTAGTTGATTACTAAATATTTTACTTTTTACCTGAAATTCTTAACTTGCTTTATGTCGCAAACTACGTTTGTATCAGAGCTTGATTAAAACAAGATTGGATTTGTCAGTGAAGTTTTGTTTAAAAAACATTAAAACATTGAGCGGTAAGCTTTGGTGCACGTTTGGATCTCTTTCTTCAATGAGTGATCGCGGGGTCTAGAATCCGTAGCATTTTCACCTTATGATTTCCATGAACATCCGATTCTGCCTCTACCTCAGGACAGTCGAAATAATAATTAACAACTATTCACCAAAGTGGAGGTGGCTAGCGGTGGATATTTACCGAGCCGCGAAGCGGTGAGATAAATATCCAACGCTAGCCACTGACATTGAGGTGAATAGTTGTTCTGGCATTTTATGTTTTAGTATATACTAAACCAGTGAGATGATGTACACCAAAAAAATTAATTTGGATGATTTCTTCACTTGTCACGGATGCAAACGGGGACGCCATTTTTTCCCTAGTTCCTCGGCGGTAAATAGCACAGGATCTTCGGAGTTTGACAAGCCAATCAGAACACGCGTCGGCTGTCTACTGTTTTAGTATATACTAATGCTGGATATCATGTAGGTAAACCGGCTTAAACGTTTTCAGATCTTTTAACTGACCATTCATGCTATTGATCTCATTGACGTGCATGATGAATGTGGTACAACTTTTAAATCCATAACCATATTTACCAAGGGTCTTTTGGTGAGTGACGTCCAACTTATTACGGCAAATACTCGGCTAATATCAGCGTGAACTTTTTCTATCCACTTCTTGATCTGCGATTGATAACATCAGCAATCACTTCACTGTTGCTATTTTGGTTCACGTGAACCTCTTTAAAAACACAGACTGATTCGTCTTCGTTCATAAGCATCTCGTAAAATCGATAGCTGTGCTTTCTAAGACAAGTTCCAGCATTGTCATCTGTGTGAAGGTCACACGGTTTTTTTTTGAACCAATAGTGGCAGTTTTCTTCACCCTAAGCAGTTTCTGTTTTACAGTTTAACGATCTCGTTGAGACCAAGGGCCCGTTTCTCAAAAGTCGGGAAAAGTTTTCGCACCCGTAAAGCCATAGCAAAATCTTGAAGCATATTATTGCATAGTTATCATTCACGAATTCTTTATTTGAACAGAGGTTCTCTTAATACAAGAAATTTCAGACGTGTACCCGTCTCCGTTTTAAAACGCAGATGAACTAAAAGTGGCTTAAGTTTACCGGTCCGTAAAAAATCCTGGACTTTCGAGAAACGGGCCCCAGAGGCGCATTTGATCGGAAGCCCCCGAAACTCTTCGGACCCGTAAAGCAATATTTAATGCGGAAGTACATGGAGGTGTCGATATATTTTTAGTTGCATTGTGTGACATTCAGTAAGATAAGTAATTTGCGTTATGTGATCTTTTTTTCGTGATTTCAACGTAGACGATAGAATCAATTAATCAATCCATATATCATCGTTGTCTAGCATTTAAGGTGTGTCGCACGTCAGCGATAAAAGAAAACCCACAATATCAATACAATCGGGACGTGATCAGTGAATACTGTAACTTAATGAACCGTAAAGTTTGCGAAGAACAGCCTGATGTTTTTTCGCATTCGCAACAGAGGATAAGGACTATGGCGTTCCATCTCCGCCAAAAATCAAAGTTGTAACGCAACATCCAACTTTACACATCGACATCGGAGTTTGTCATGTCAACATTAATATTCGCGGAAATCAACTTCGAACTTAACAGCACAATGTCGGTAAATACAAATCAACTTCCAACTTTAACAATCAACTCTTCATTTTACGTCGCTAAAACCAAGTTTTCAGGTCAACTTTACATTTCGTGATTTCGATACCAAGTTTGTAAATTTAGACTTCGTAGTGATATTTATCGACTTCTGATATATCATTAAAACGTCCAACAGTGTGAACCTATGATAAATCATCTGTAACGCAATGTCGGACTTTTCCAGGTCAAATTCAACATTGTAACGTCATGTTCGTCTTTGCATCCCAAAGTTGAATGTTGAGCTCTTTCCGCGAGCCCAAATCCGCCAATAATTATGGGATAACAAAACTGACGTCATTTATTCTCGCAGCGTCACGCACGTTGTCGCGGTGTTCGGTTGCAGTTCTCTGGGATTGTCACGTTTCTCAACATTTAGTTCCTTAAAGTGCTACTGTGATCAAAAAATTCACTTCTCTTTTTCCTTCGGATTTTAAAAGCGTGTTTGTTTGACACCTCACTGGCAAAATCTTAAGCTTCAAATTTTATCCAAAGGCTGTTTTCTTTGAGTACAAGTTTAGGATTTCACGGTCCGCCATTGTTCAGGTTCAAAACTGACCGATTGTGTTGACCGATTGGACTTCAGAGGGTTGGATTGAGGATAAGATGACGTCAAAGACTCACTAGCTTAAAATTGCAGCGTGTAAACGCAGCTTATTGTACATGCAAAGCACGAGTTTAAAAGTCTGAAAGTTCGAAACTCCCGTGCTGCATATTAATTTAAGCGCGTGCACACGCATTGCATTTTTAAACTAGTGAGTCTTTGACGTCATCTCATTCTCAATCCAGCTCTCTCAAGATTTCAAAGTTGGTAATGGCGGACCATTAATTAGGAAAATTTCAGTCAAAATAAACAGATTTCCTTTTTTAAATGAAGGCTTAAAACTTCGGTCACTTAGTGGTTCAGTCACATAGTTTTGAAATACAAAGAAAAAGTAGAATTGATTTTTGGTCGCAGTAGCACTTTAATTTACATATTAAATGGAGAACCAGAACGACGGCCAACTGAATCACTTACGAGATACGCTTCTCCACGTAGCAAACTTGCTTACCTCTTTGCAGAACAGCCAGAATAACCATTCAGAAGGTAAACTTCGCTGGATATTTAGATCGAGTAAGCTACTGCATGCAGCTATGCATTCCTGTTTTAACTCAGTGTGGAGGGCCATAGCCAGAAAAAATATGATTGAGGCAATGTCAATGAAAAGTTATGACTAAGGCACTGTCCGTGGTTAAATTACCATCCTGTGTATATTTAGGGTGTTTATGATGACTACAAACAACAAAAGCGAAAGAAATAACTGAGGCAAGTGCATCGCTTTGCCTGTTACTATAAACTACGGCCCCGGAATAAAACCTCATTAACTTTAAAAGCTGCCATTTTGGATTTCAGCAAAAAAGGTTTTTTCTGTTTTGGTAATTTTACATTTAAGGACAATGAACTATTTGTTCTTGATTGTTTGTGTATATTTTGTGTTGGGACACTGTAGACAGAAACCAATTCCTTTTAATTAATAGCTGTTACAATTTGTTCAACGTATGACCACACAACCCACGCCCCCTGCCCGCTTCCCCTGGACTTTTGAGCTGAATTTCTGAATTGCCTCAGAAGCTGATTTCGATCTTCCTAATCTGTAATCCTTGTGTTCTTCATTTACATTACATGTAAGTATAGGAAAACGTGAAATACTTAACAATTACATTCCAGGGCCGTGGTTTATAGTAACAGGCAAAGCGATGCACTTGCCTCAGTTATCAGTTCTTTCGCTTTTGTTGTTTACAGTCATCATAAACACCTTAAATATACACAGGAAAGTAATTTAACCACGGACATAACCTCAGTCATAACTTTTCATTGACATTGCCTCAATCACATTTTTTCTGGCAACGGCCCTCCACACTGAGGTAAAACCGGAATACAAGCTGCATGCAGTAGCTTACTCGATCTAACTATTCAGTGGAGTTAACCTTCCGAGTGGTTATTCTGGCTGTTCTGCAAAGAGGTAAGCAAGTTTGCTACCTGGAGAAGCGTATCTCGTAAGTGTTTCGGTTGGCCGTTGTTCTGGTTCTCCATTTAAGTGTCATTGTCAGAGAAAACCGGGCAGAACCAAAAGATCGAGGTCGGCCGTTTACCTTCATCTTTTCACAGTATAAAAGGTATCCGAAAAGATTAACAACCATGATATTTGCCGAGGTAGGCGTTCGTTTTTCTTCGAGATATCACCTCATCATGATTTTGGCCTCTCAAGCGGTCTAAAATGGCCGAAATTTCGGCCAACTTTAGGTGAGCCTAAAAGATACTTCGTACATATTCCAGAAACTCTTATTTTCGTGCGATAATATTTGGCCCCTTATTAGTTGACTGAGATATATTTGAATTTTTTCACGTTAATTCTACGGTTTTCACGAGGTGCCAAATATCATCGCCGAATCGTTAAGGAGCGTGACCTAAATTTTAGCCATTTTCAGCGAGTCGTTTTTCAAAAGTGCGGCAGTTTATTTCCACAAAAAGACGATTTTCTGATAGTCTTTTACACTGATTTCAATATTCAGTTTAGTTAAAATTGGTATCTACAAGCAAATCGGAGTAATTGGTCCCGCAAAGTCCAAAAAAAAGTCATTGGTCAGACATATTTCCCGCCAAATGTTTAGCGAAGAATATCACCTTATTCCGACTTTCTGCGCTTGTTATCCATGATTTGCTGAAAGATCTGCACAAAATAGTTAGCTGGACTGCAAAATAGAATATTTAAGCTGTGACATCGGGATTAACTTACTGCAAACATTTCAAACTCGCCAAATTCTTGCCATTATCAAGACTAAATTTTCCCGCGAAAATTCTATTTTTAACGTCACGCTGCAAAAACAAACTGGATCCTCAGTTCGCTGCCTTTTTGTTTTTATGTAGAACAAACTCAAGTTAATAGTGAGCGAAGCTTTACCCGAAATTTAATTTTGGGACTACTGCATACGTCTTGTTTACATCGATTTTCTCGTTTTCGGAAGGCGTGACGCGTTACAGACTGGGCCACAATTTCCATGTCACTTGAAGGTTTCTCCATGGTTTTGAAAACATTAAGGGCCTATTTACTTGGAGGTGGGGGACCCCAGGTAGGTGAGGTAACCCGCCTAGCCGTGGTCGAAAAATGGCCCGCGTTTACATGCAAGCTTACAACCCCGGGGTCCTGGGGTGACGTTACTAGACGTTGTTGCTTGGTCGCTAGGCGTGTCAATAGAGAAAATGGCGGGCGAACGACGCATTTTGGCGGTCAGTGTTCTTTTCCTCTCATTATCTGCTCTCGCTGCAACATTTCAGTGCTGTGGCTTTTTACTTTTTAAATTTGGCACGCTTTGTCGGGCTTGCAAATGTAACATGAACTCGACCCCGGCTAGGCGGGTTACCCCACCTTGAGTCTTTTACATGGCAAATGCGACCCCGACTGACAGGGTTACCCTACCTGGCAGACCGGGCAACCCGCCTAGGCGGGTTACCCCACCTATCATGTAAACAAGATCAAATAAAAATAAGAGATTATATGGAGTGGCGGGTTACCTCACCTACCTGGGGTCCCCCACCTCCATGTAAACAGGCCCTAACTGTTTTTTCGGCTCTGAAAAGTAGCCTAGCAGTGCGGGTGGTGAGTCAGTTTTTCCTCAATTATTAGCGTGCACACGAGATAGTGGAGGACAGACGTCAGAGGTGGTGTCTAATTTGCATGGTGTAGGTGGATGTTAACAATGAGAAAACATAGGTTACGACGAAACTTCCCTGCTATATCCGGCCAACGAAATGATCATAAAGGACAGACCACTTATATAAACATCTCCATACGTGTAATCTTTGCTGGGTCACGATCTTTCTCAGGCCCAGATCCATACCGGTTTCCACCGTCTTAGGAAAATCGGTCAGAATTTTCATAATAACAAAAAATTAATATGCATACATTTGTAATAAAAGTCAACTGCAAGTTGAATCTCGAAATACTTTTGACATTTATTTTTTTATTTATTCTTTTTTTGAAAGAGACAAGGGTCATGGATGCAGTCGAACCGCTCTTTAATTCCCTTGGATTTACCCTTATGTTTTCACTCATCTACTTGTCAAAAGCAGAGTACAAGAGGAAACTCCCAGGCGACCAACAAAGAGTGAGATCCATCAAGCAATCGAGACTCTCTCACGCTACAGTTTGTTTGCCGTTGAGGGAGCCGAGATTCGAGGGCAAACAAGCCAGTTGTCACCCACGATTGAACTGGGAACTAGTCTCCTGACGGCGGTCATGCCATCACATCATCGCCGCAGGCGTCTGGACCAAAATTAGATGGCCCCGGCCTATTTGTGCAATTCTGCTTCTCGGTTAGGATTTTTTTGCCTTGCTGCACATTCATTACAACATAGATATTGACTTTGACGTAATAATTAGAAGATTTGCAAGGCTTCATCCAAGGAGAATGGAACATGCAAATACATTGACTGACTGACTCAAAAAGCCAGAAAAGGGCACTTTAGGTGGTTAAAATTGAAAAAACCTTTCCC
This sequence comes from Platygyra sinensis, assembly GCA_019787425.1. NCBI lineage: Eukaryota > Metazoa > Cnidaria > Anthozoa > Scleractinia > Merulinidae > Platygyra > Platygyra sinensis. Next base: position 16,088 of record JAHPZR010008763.1, on the reverse strand, counting down.
TGGGGAGCATGCCCCAGGACCCCACTAGAAGCTTGCTCCTTTGGCGCTCGTTTTTTGGTAAATCGGTCAACATTTTTACTAGATCCGCGCCTGTTTCTTTCGTTCACTGTTGTCGTTTGTATCGTCGAAGGTTTGTACACCGTATGGTTTTTTGTTTCATTTCCTTCCTTTATTAGCCCGCGCACGCAATTGACCTGCGACCTCTTGCTATGAAGCTTGAGATAGTGTTTTGCTCATTTAAAGGCTTTTAAGGTGTCTCGAGAACTCAGACCCGGAAATCTCTTCTGCATTTAGCAGAATTAATCGAGGCACTGAGGATCCACGTTAAAAAAAAATGTCCGAAACGTCACGCAAGGCACCTCGCGCCATTGTAACTAAATTTGATTTATACTAATAAAGCAACCAAGCAATCATTCGAATGCTGGGTATTATTTCCGTGATCTGAGCAGAGGAATCTATCACCTTTAGCCTACGGAACAGGCGTGATATTTTTGGCGTATTTTCGCCTCTGTTCGCCTAAATACGCAAAAAAGAATTACGCCTGTGCTGCAGGCTTATCATCTCGGGATCTTTTTCTCCCTCTCTCTGGAAATTCTGCCTATGACATTGTATCGACGAACAGTAAACATGACTCCTAAAAACAATCCTTGTCATAATATTTGCGTCCTGAGTTTTCCTGACATGCAGAAGTGAGTTTTTCGAGTGTGAGCTTTTGATACATCTAGAGGGTCTCAATTTTACAGGGCTGAGGTCTGGGTAGTTACATGTAAATGTCAAAAATAAAAGCCACCCTATTTAAACCTTGACTCTTTTTTGTTTCAATTATCGTGCGCTGGCGAATGATGACTTAACATGTGCTTTTTCATTTTAGAGCTTTTCAAGCTGATCAAGTGTCCTTTATTATTCTGAGGAATTACTCTTTCAAAAGAGGTACAATTTGACTCTGAGATAACATCTAGACTGAGCTTGTTGCTTTTGAGCCAATTTGGTAGTGTTTACCAGTAGGGATGTGCGTTATTAAGGGTAAGAAAACTACATATTTAAAAATAACTCGACCTGGAACCAAATTGTCCTATTTAACTGAAATTTTGCCAGACGAGATGATAAGTTGTGTTTACTTATCGAAGTCTTAAAAAGCCCCAAGCTTCAATCAACTTGACTGTAGCGCTGCATATATCTACGATTTTCCTTCGTTGAATGCTGTGTTTTGTGTGTTTGTTTGTTTTTGTTTTTTTAACAGGTATCACGTTACAGGTCCATGGGGTCATCTGTCAATAAAAACCTTGTCAAGACAGTTTTTTTCTTCTTAAAAACCACAAATAATGTTCCGTGCTTATTTTCCCTTGTTTTGCTGCAAAGAACACCTCGAAACAGCACCACCAGCAGCAGCAGCGGCAGCAGAAAAAGAAGTTTTAAAGGTTAATTAATGGTTAGAAAACTAAATGCAATTGAATGTCGTCTAGGACAACACATTTTTCTTCCACTCCATTACAAAAAGAGTGTGGCTTGTGGTGAGATGGGGGAGGGGGGTGTGGAGGATGGTAATGGTACTTCTTTCCGGCATATCATAGTTCCACCTCTATGCACTCCTTGAATGAGGTAGAAAGGATAACAACACCACCGTCTGAGCAAAGATCGTTTCTTTTTTAACAATCCATTTCATTGTTTCGTTTCATTGTTGACAATCAGATCAGTTGATCCATCTTGTTTCTGTAGATATCCTCGAGCTGCCATCCCATTTATCTTAAAATGGATTCAACTACAGTTTGACAGGGTTAATGACAATTAATTTCCCTCCACAAGAATTTTTTTTTTTCATGTCGGGTAAGCATCTCACAACCAAGGCGGATTTCAGCACGATCCGTGGAAAATGTAATCCAAGTTTACGTTCGTGCATCACAAACATGCCGCGAATCTCGTTCTTTATGAGCTTTTAAACAGTTGTCAATAGTAGCAGTAAAGTAAACAACAAATTATCAACACTAATTTGGTGCAATTTCATTGCATTAAAGTGGTTTTGTGGTGAATATTGACAGGAGCAACAAGAAATTACTTTTGTTGAAAGTAAAAGTTTCAGAGCGGAATATTAGACCGTCGGTGTACAAACCTGCGACGATCATATAAACGACAAAACTGAACGCAAGCAAGATCTTCGCTTGAAACCCGAGGGGGTAGAGGGTGGTAGGTACTTGACAAAGTTTAATACGGGGAGGTTGCGTCCCGAGGTCCAACCCTTTACCCTTTTATATACCATTTTGGCAGAAAAGGTACCCCTTTTATATACCTTTTATTGCAAAAAGGTACCCCTTTCACATGCCTACTTTAGGGAGCCTTGTTCTCATTTTCCTGTAGCGCTTAATAAATAAAGTGATACAGCCATAAGGGGCATCTGTTAGAAATATTATAATTAAAGGCCATTTTAAATACCTAAATGACCAATTTCCCTACCCTTTTATATACCTGAAGCGTGAAAAAGCTACCCCTTTCGGGCGGAGCCTCCCCGTATAGGCCATTATAGGGAGTACCCCCCCCCCCCTCCCGCCAAGAAATCCTGACCTAGCAGTGATAACACGTATTATCCCAGTGGTCTGTCTTCGATGATTCTTTCGTAAGTTACGTCGTATCCTATGTTTCCTCGTTATTTAAATATTCAGCTGCACTAAATAGACACAACTTCTGACGTCTTTCCTCCACCATCTCGTTTGCTTGTTAATAACTAAAGAAAAACTCTCCCACCACCAACCAATCAATCGATAATCAATTAATAACTTTATTAATGTGTCCGGTAGATCTAGCTTACATATACGTAAACTAATTGGCGACACCTAACTACTAGGGAATTAAAAGTTAAGAAATGTATTAATCTGATCCAAAATACTGATTTTTAGTAATAACCGTTAAAATACGCAGTATTTTAAAACTAGTTCCTAAAAAATATCTTAACATATCAGTATCCCATAAATTCATGCTACCTATAGCTTCCTTAAAACCAAAGGTCGAAGACTAATCCCCTTCCAAACCACTATTTTAAATCCATGAGTAAAATCCTCAATTCCATAATTACCGCTCTCTAGGATGCTTATAAAATTATCTTCCATCATTCCAACTAGATCTAATTTTCGGATTTAGCTTTAAACTTATTTAAAAATTCCGAATTCCTGACTTTCTTATCTAACTTTGCCACACTGCTAGGCAATTTTTCTAATCCGAAAGAACAGTTAATGTTTTCAAAACCATGGAGAAACCTTCAAGTGACATCGAAATTGCGGCCCAGTTGTCTAACCTGTTACTCTGTAACGCGTCACGCCTTCCGAAAACGAGAAAATCAATGTAAACAAGACGTATGCAGTAGTCCCAAAATTAAATTTCGGGTGAAGCTTCGCTCACTATTAAGTTGCAGTTTGTTCTACATAAAAAAAAAAAAACAAAAAAGGCAGCGAACTGAGGATCCAGTTTGTTTTTGCAGCGTGACGTTAAAAATAGAATTTTCGCGGGAAAATTTAGTCTTGATAATGGCAAGAATTTGGCGAGTTTGAAATGTTTGAGTAAGTTAATCCCGATGTCACAGCTTAAATATTCTATTTTAAAGTCCAGCTAACTATTATGTGCAGATCTTTCAGAAAATCATGGATAACAAACGTAGAAAGTCGGAATAAGGTGATATTCTTCGCTAAACATTTGGCGGGAATATGTCTGAACGATGATTTTTTTTGGACTTTGCGAGACCAAATACTCCGATTTGCTTGTAGATACCAATTTTAACTAAACGGAATATTGATATCAGTGTAAAAGACTATCAGAAAATCGTCTTTTTGTGGAAAGAAACTGCCGCACTTTTGAAAAACGACTCGCTGAAATTGGCTAAAAGTTAGGTCACGCTCCTTAACGATTCGGCGATGATATTTGGCAACTCGTGAAAACCGTAGAATTAAAGTGAAAAACTTCAAATATATCTCAGTCAACTAATAAGGGGCCAAATATTATCGCACGAGAATAAGAGTTTCTGGAATATGTACGAAGTATCTTTTAGGCTCACCTAAAGTTGGCCGAAATTTCGGCCATTTTAGACCGCTTGAGAGGCCAAAATCATGATGAGGTGATATCTCGAAGAAAAACGAACGTCTACCTCGGCAAATACCATGGTTGTTAATCTTTTCGGATAGCTTTTATACTGTGAAAAGATGAAGGTAAACGGCCGACCTCGATCTTTTGGTTCTGCCCTGTTTTCTCTGACAATGACACTTAATTAAGGTTATCTTTAAAAGTTGGAAGTTTCATGAGAGCTAACCCCAAGGGCTAACTACTCAAAAAAGGAAACTTAAAAATTGTTCTTTTCTTTGAGTTATTTTGTGTCTGTTAATGTTTTCTTGGTGACGGGAATTTGGTACACCTCGCCAAAATATAATTAAGCTTAAACATTGTTAGAGATTTACTAAAACACGGATACTAGTAGTCTAATGAACTGACGACGAAATAACATTTATTTTGATATAGGTTTTAACTACAGTACGACTCTCTCTTCTCGTATAAGCGTAGACCAGTTTGCAAAGAAAATAACGTTTATTCTTACCTTTTCTTTGAATCAGAGCTGTCATCCATCAATGCGGCAAAAATGCAACAACGACAAAAGCTGAGAAAATTAATGAAAAAGATTTATTATTGACTGCTTAAAGTCAAGATATGTAGCAAAGTTGTTTAATTCACAGCTTTTGCAATCAGGGTTTTCCGAATACTTTAAGGAAACGTTTTAAACAAGAATCCACAAGTAGTAAAAACCCTGCTCAGCCTCTAGTTTAAAATCAGCCGAAGACATCTTTGCACCTCGTTGTCTTTTGGAAACTTGAATCCGTACAAACATAGAGCGGTACATTTAAACAAATACCTTGATTGACAACAACATAAGGAGAAACAATCACCCTGCATATGATTTTTAAATTCATTTCAAAGGATAGTCTTACCTTTACAGTAGACAAATTTGGAAGAATTCCAGAGTTCCGGTCGCGACGGGAAAATTATCGAAATGCCGTCCTGAACTTGTTGCGAGAACGACAACGCCACCACCGGAAGTCCAAATAAACTGGCGTCCAGACTCTTCCGCGCGCTCTCGCGTCTCTCGCAACTGACGTTCCCGTTGTGTTGCTAAATCTAATTAAAAGTTATTGACAAAAGAGCACCCAGCAGAACTATCTTCTGTGTTTGGTGACATTTTCCCTTGCTACCTTTTGAGGAAAAAGACAGCATTTAAATTAACCATTATAGCCCTCTTTTACTAATTGCTGGTTTTCACATGGCGTCACTAAATCGCAAACTTCAGAAATATTGATCCTCCTGAAATTTTACTTTCGTGCTGTTTAAAAGCAGCTAAAAACTAATATTCATACATATTTTCATTCCGAATGGCTTCTTGGTTTAGTGATAGACTACGCTTGAATTTCTAAGCTTTTGCGTGACGTGACATTTACATGACGGGCGAGAGAGCAGTTATGTTGGTTTAAAAGGTGACTTATTTCGGGGAATTCGGTTATCTGAACAGTTCTTGTATTAGAATAAAGTACTATTGTTACGTTTTTGAGTTATTCGAGAGATAAATTCACTCTTTCGTGGCAAAACTCAGTGACAGATGTTTCTGCTGGTTTCCGGCCGCCATGTTGGTGCCCATGTACATGGGCACCAGCATGGCGTCTCCATACAAATCTCTATAAATTTGGGGAAAGCGTTTCTTCGCATATCTTCCATGAGAAAAATTGCTGTGACCTGAATCTTGGCGAGAGTTTTTGCATATGTACCTTCTTTCTATTTCCAGATTCTAGACTTAATCTATTGAACGGTTTTGATTTTTTATTTTGATCTATTTTGAATGGCGTGAGACTGAAAACCAGCAATTAGATATCTTTAGTTCCTAAATCTCTACGTTATTACCCCCAAAATATCAAAAGTTAATAGGATACCCTTGCGTTTAAGTCAAAACACGTGAGGCGTTCCGCCAAAACAATAATTAACACTGCGTTCGTTAACAAAGAGCCGTTTCAAATTTCGAAAAGTCAACTAAATATTGTAATCATCCAACCGTAGCTTCCATTCCAATGTCGAATGTTGATTGACAAAGGACAAAGTGTTTCAACTACGGAAAATGTGAGCGTCACGCCGGGGAAAAATGGGGGCCAGAAATATGTTGGGAGGTGTATATCAACCAGGGTAAGCTCTTTCCATTCCCATGAGAGAGGAGATAAAAAATCTAATAATAAATTTATAAATAATCAAAGAAAATTTCCTGAGATTTAAAAGTAACTAAACGTAAAATTAGGAATATACTGAACCATTTCAGACGTCATGGAATTGTTAATCCCTTAGCAGTCGGCGGTAGCCAAGTAAGTGTGATGAACACTGATCTTCTAGACAAAAACCAAGTATTTACGTAACTGAATTATAATCCAGGCTTTGACTTGAGGGAATCTGCACTTTGGATGACCGTCCATCACGTCAATATATGAAACGTTACGAGAAAAACCAAGTATAACGAATGAAAAGATCACGAGCATCCCAACTGAATATTTGTGGAACGCTGAGAGAGTGGATAAGTACCTTGGGATCGTCAAGTCACATGAATCCTTCAACCATGCATTTTTTCGATGAACCATCAGTAGTGAAAACAACATCAAATCGTCTTTATGGTCACAGCTACAGGGGAACTAAGGCAGTGGAAGTTTAAAAGTATTAAATGCGACTGAACTGGCACTGTTACGCCACATATTGTAATAACTGACAAAAAATGTAATAGTAACGCAAAATGTAATATAACTTTTGCCACAAAATTGAATAGTAACGCAAAATGTAATAGCACAGAATGTAATAATTTTTCTGGGCAGAATGTGTTGCTAGCCGTTAAGATAGACCTCTTACTACTTCTTTTTTTCTTTTTTTTTTTTTTTTTCGCTGAAGGGTAGCGAATTAGCACTTTTTTTTTAATCAATATTATAAACTGAAGGCGGATTGTTTCTCAGTCCTTTTCGGATCATACGGTTTTCACATCTTCTACTTCCCGCGGAAGCATCGAAGTATTCGTTTAACTTGTAACTCGTGGGAATCGTAATCTTTAGGTCGCGCCGATATCATTTCCTCATAAGCTTTATCCTCAATATTCCATTCCTGTGCAGTCGACGCTCCAGATATTTTGTCTTTCCTAAAAGGCTTGCGCCCATAATAAACTTCAAATTGACATTTCCAAGAAAGCCCCTCCTTAACTTCTTGATTTAAGGTTCCTGCGTATTCAGGCAAACATTTCGCCCAGTTCACTCCCGTTTTTCGCATAGTTAAAAGATCGCACGTAATCTTTTTCTTAAATGATCTGTGGGCCCGTTCAATTTTTCCCTGTGATTGTGGGTGGTATAGACGTCTCTTAATTACTTTTATTCCAAGCTTCTTGCAGAGTTTATTGACAGCACCGTCGATTTCTCGCCCCTGGTCGTGCTGAAGGACATGAGGAGGCCCATGCTCTTTGTAAATTGTTGAATAATTTATATAATTTATCTGCATGTAAGTAAGTTTATGGGGTAAATAAATTGTTGTTGTTGTTGTTGTTGTTGATAGCGCCGCTGCAATTGGGCCACTTTTCTCTCTTTCCAGTGGAATAAGCCAATGGTACCGGCTAAATACATCCATAAGAGAAAGTACATACCTGAATACTTTTCCATTCCACTTAACTGGCATACTTTCCATCCTTACTAAATCCAGTTGATTGCGGATTTGGACTGTTCTAGCGCGTACTGCCTTTAAAACAGTTTTGTTTTGGAATCGAACGTTTAGTTGTTGATCTAGGCGAGATTTACCAAGCACAGCTCTGACATCTTTTTCTCTCACGCAACTACAGACATCTTTCAAATGGTGATAGAGTTTCCTCACACCTGATCCTTTTGTTTCCTTAATTGCTTTCGTTACAATGTCCGATGCAACTGATTTTCTCAATACGGATTTCCCATCGTAGCATACCTTGCTCCCTTTCAGAGAAATATGGTCGCGATTTCGCCAAAATCGTACCAGAGCGGACTTCTGCCTGTTGTTTCCTTGTTTCAAAGGGACGATGAATTTCCCTTTGAGCAAGTCAAGAAAAGTATCGTACGTCTCATCGTCAGTGATGAAATAGTGGATATTTCGAACACATTGCTGGCAATCACTAGCAGTAAAAACAAAAACCATAACATGGTGTTCATGGTCGCCTAAAATGTGGACGTGACCAGCATAGAAATAGCCCAGTTAAACGACAGAAAAATGTGTCACTTTGGTTTCAGATTTCCAATGATGAACCAGAAACCCCCAGTTGGTTAACTGACCCCCTACTGCCCAGCATTCCTTTATGGAATTCACCCAAAAAAGTGTGTAATTTTTTTTTAATTTTGTTAAAACCAATTTGTCATAAGAGACGAATATCGACGGAAATTACCTTTTGTGTCAGTTATTACAATATGTGGCATAACAGACCCTCGCTTAACAAGAGGAACCGAGACTCTGGACTGGACACTTTTTGCAGTTTAATCTCGTAGACCTCTTCAGCGTCACAACGTTAACACCTACTGCTACTGGTACAACTACTAGAACTACTACTACTACTACTACTACTACTACTACTACTACTACTACTACTACTACTACTACTACTACTACTACTACTACTACATGTATCTATTCAATCTCTACCATATACCAATTTTTATATTACCTCTAGCTACGCTCGAGACTAACACCAGGAGCAAACCAGGTGGCACAAAATAAAATACTCGGATATAAATCCTTAGCGAAAGCAGCATCGGGCAGAATGCTTGGACATCATTAATTGTTCATAACCACTAAAGCGGGGAAATTTGAATGTGAGCGCCGCTCGTTAGCCCAGAGTAAGAGAAGAAAGAGCCGAAATCAGCACAGTGGCGTTAATAAAACTCGCTTTCCAGATTTACAGAAGCAGCAAGTTAAAAACCCAAGAGCGGGCTTTTAAAGAGAAAGGGTTCATCTTTAGGTTGGACATAAAAAGAAGTTTTACAAAGTATAAGGCCTATCCCTTTAACCTTGAAAAAAACTCGAATTTTATATATGGAAGCCGATTTCCAGAGCGATTTTCTGAAAACTCAAACTAGCTTTCAAAAACCCAAGAGCGGGAAATGGAAGATGGATCTTTCCTGAAACAGAATCCGCTTTGAGTTTGAAAATTGGTGAAAGATAACCACAATCCCTTTCAGTTCTAGAATTTTAAGTCGGAGTTGCGTTCGAAAATGGCGCGTGCTAAGTCTCATGCCATTGTTTTCAGCCCATGACTGAATAACAATGGTTGCCGAGACGAAACAAAAGCCTATTCAAGAAAATCTTTCATTTAGAAAATGTATAACTTTCCGCAAATTTTAAAACAGCAGCCTGGTACAGCAGGCACTGAATCTTCCTGTGATCGGGTTGGACGGACAATCGGCGAAAACATAAGGAGATTTAAACGAAGGATGAAAACGATTACCAACGGAAAAAAAAAAAGAATAAAATACGATCAGAGACGTGGATTAATATAACGATCAATCCCGAAGAGATCGAGCAGTCGCGAACCGATACATTAGCGCAACTGACGGAAGAAAACAACCACCTCCGTGCAACAGTGGAAGACCAAGCCGCGGAGTTGTACAAAAACGCAGTGTGCTCATTTACTATACAAACAGACATGATGTTGTGCGCGCAAAGAAAATTCGACGTTTTATCGGTTTGCAGTGCTTTATTAGCGACCTTCATATCAGACTAAGAGTACGAGTTTTCAAACCGAATTTACTTGCCTCCTATAATAACTTATAAAAACAATCTTATCCCTAACGTTTGATTGTGTGCTAGTCAGCAACGGGAAAGAGTTAAGGTTCGGGGGAAAGAATTAGCCCCGTTGAATTCTAAAGTCGTACACGCACACGTTTCGCACTCGTAGCCAAATCTGAACGACGCTAATTATAATAGTACAGTCTGTAAAGGCCCGGCCTAACGGATCCAACATGTTGATGCAACACCATCCAACATTGTTGAATCCAACATATGGCACTCGCTTGGTCATCATGTTGCACGATGTTGCATGATGTTGAACAAAGTTTGATTTCTATCAAACGTCGTCTTCAACATTCATCCAACATTTCTTTTGTTCTTAAGTGTGAACAACATGTTGCATTCGTTTGGCCACCGTGTTCAACATTCCCGCTAAGCTGACTTTGCGGGTATCTGTTTCCATGGCAATGATTCACTGTTTATGCTTGCTTTGTGCGTTCCGCGTGAGTGTTAATACGGTATGGCGAATGAGGAAAGTTTTCACTCTCGCGCGATCCGAAAAAAGTACAAACGATCTCTCCACAAATAAAAAAAAAGAAAGGGGAAAGCAGTCGTTGAAAACTCGAGAACTGTGAAATCGCCGCTCTTAAATACGAAACTGGAAACTTTTAGAGAGTTTACTGTTAATCTTTCGGTTGCAGCTATGTTGTTAAAATATCGCTTTTCTCCCCTTTGCTTTATCCAGTGTTCAGTCTTTATTCTTTTTTGACTCTATCTTCCTCCTATTCCAACATTTCAATTAAGCAGGGCTTGAGAGCAAGAACGCCTAAACACCTCTTCACAGACGATCGATCGCGCGCCATTTTTTAGGCAAACCAATATTGGACCCAGACCTCTCCAGCCAAAGTGTTGAATCCAACATGTTGCATTCGTTTGGCCACCTCGTCCAACATCGTCCAACAATGTTGGATTCAACAATGTTGGATGATGTTGGATCCGTTTGGCCGGGCCTTAAATCTAGATCAAATACAACAGATCTTCAGAGCCCACACATTTTTGGTTGTAAAATATATGCGCATATGTGCGATTTTGTTAGACAAAAGAGAAAAAAATGGCGCGCTGCGTTCGTTGTTTAGTTTACTGCTTTCATCAAATTAATGAGCATCGTTGTGCGTCCACGGTAACCAATGACTGAGGCTCTTTCTCAGCGTAACGCGTGATAATGACAGATCTACAAACTGGAAGTAATATCCCGAGAACAATAGGCATTCTGCCCGATGAGCTAACCGTCGATAAGGCAAGCAGAGATTAACC
>JAHPZR010008763.1:0-2500 GCA_019787425.1 Platygyra sinensis | reverse complement strand
ACATCTCAGCGATATTTGTCGTCAGTAAACAAAGGAAGCATAGTGAAAGTTTTGGACTTACCGGCTGCTGTCCTTGACCACTTATTGGCAAAGTTTTTTACCGATATCGAAAAACGGATGGCGACGATTATGAACCTGACACCATGTCGGGTTTGCAGCGAGGTATACAGAGGTTCCTTTCCGAAGGCAGGTCTCCTTTCTGTCTTTCACCATTCAAAAGGCAATTGGTGACACTGAAGCAGTACAGCAGTCAACATCAACAAATTCTCTTGTTGTAACACAAGCTAGTTTAAACCTCTTCAAGGACCATCAGATTTGAACAGCCGAGCTGATGTTTTTTCCGGTGTGGACATTTGCAGCGTGTATGAGTGCCAGCTCAATATCTCAAGCGGGTCAGTAACTGTAATCCAGAAAACTCAGAAAAGGCGAAGAGTTTTCATCGAAAGTGACGACAAAGAGTAGTGCTGATTCCGTTTAAATTGTATTTTCTTTTGCCGACACGGCGGCACGGCTTTTGAGCAAGTTTGAAGAACTTTTCTGTTAGAATTGACCTTTGGCGGTTGATTCTTGAGAATGTCGATGAAAATTCTCTCGTGATATACTAACACAACTGTACTAAAATACTTTTTGCAGCCGTATTGATCATTGTTGTCCAAAAAGAAATATAATTTCTTGACGGCGTACGCGTTAGTTCGCTGAATTCTGTTATGCAGTTTGACGGCTTGGAAAGATGAATGAATAGATAAGCGCGCGCATCACCGGATGTGAAGTAACGACTTCCCCTTGAATTTAGCTTTTTTTCTTCCTTTAGAACCGTTTTGTTAGCCATACAATAAACAACTTAATAACCTCGACCGTTCGGTCATTACGGGAAAATCTCAAACCTCGGCCTACAGTATTGACCTCGCTATCGCTCGGTCAATACCGCAAGGCCTCAGTTTGAGATTTTCCCGTAACGACCTCACTCTCGGTTATTAAGTAGTTAGTATCATTCCACTAAGTGATTAGAAAGTTGATGTTGGTCTGTAACAGGTTCATCAGTGATGTCATCATGGCACTTCAGTAATTAATTTATGTACTTGAATTCAAAAGTGATTCTTAAGAGGATAATAATAAGCTCATGTTTACTTTCCCTAACTTTCCACTACCCTTCTCTTCATGTGAAATACGTAAACTGCCGCTTATAAACCCTGGGCTTATACAACTTAATAAGGGTGTTTGGATGGACTTAACAGAGGGGAGGGGAGGGAAGGGGAGGGGAGGGGGAGCTTACGAGCGGAATATAAAATCCATTTGGAAATGAGCTACAATAAAAACCCGCAACTAAGAACCTTGAAATTAAGAACCTGTTAGCCTAAAATTGATCATTTATACCCCCTATAAACAAGAACCTATTTAGCCTAAGAAATTTAAAACAGGTTCTTATTTTCTAAAGTCATACTAGGACATTACAGCTGCATTGCAAGAATCATATTTGAAGAAACTAAACAGATTGCTATTGCCGTGAAAATATTTTTTAAAGAAAAATGAGTGCAAGATACACAGACTTACAAGGCATAGTAATTGTTTTTTCTCCGGGATTAAGAACCGATTTTAAGAACCTAAATAGCCTAAAATTCTGTTAACTACCATTTATATAAGAACCTGTTCAGGCTAACTCCTAAAAATGTAGCTTCTTAGTTGCGGGTTTTTACTGTACAGCAGCGTTGATCGAAATACGCTTTTCATATGCTGGTTTTTAATAAAGCTTTACAACACTATAATGAAATCAATTCATTTCATTTTAATTTAGGGAGTGGCATATAATCAGACTGAGTAATAGTTTGTTTCCAGGAAGATGGGCCTACAATCAGGGGGAAAGGGTGGGCTTATAAGTGGAGGGCTTGTAAGTGGCAGTTTACAGTTCTTTCAGATAATTATTTCTGAAAATAATGATCACTCAGCATTATACCTCCAGGGACATTTAGTTCACTTCATGATAGCGCGAACAAAATTCCATCAGTATCATCAGAAACCCTAAACGAGGTACGTTATTTAACCTTGAATACAGTGATTTCTAAATGCTTATAATGATGCGGCCTTTTACGAAAACATCTCACTTCGGTGCGAGTACGAACAATAGGTTTGCATGATAACTTTGTATAATGCTTGCGCCTTTCCTTCCAATTAGCTCTGCGTGGCAAATACCTAACAGCAACTTAAATGCCGCAAAATAACTAAATTGTAACTGCAAAATTTTTCATAACGATACTTTACTTCTCGTTAAGTAACTTTTTATTTCATGACTTCCACTTAATTCTGACAGTATTACCTTGTTGAGCTCATTCGCATATGGTCATAAACAAACACTAGTTTGAAGCAAAGAGAGCTTTTTGCACAGAGACCTTTACGAAGGTTTTTGAAAGATCACCTTCTTGGCAAGCTTTAGAAAGCTTCGAATTTATTGAAAAAAAAGCCGCATCTTTACCGTACAAACGACCACTTTTAAGACGCTACTGTT
>JAHPZR010008762.1:5000-14234 GCA_019787425.1 Platygyra sinensis | reverse complement strand
GCATTGGACTGGTACTAGCTTGAAACAGAAGCTAATGTAGGGAGTATGTAAGGTGCAATACATTTTAAATGATATTCCCCGGATGAGCCTATTTTTTCAAGTTAATTCTGTCAAATATCGAATATTACGAGTTCTTTTTTAACAGCTTGTTTTTTAAACCCGTACCTGTAATTCCTCAAATAATTTCGTAATTTCCTAACTCTCAACCTTCTTTTAAACTAAACCACCTGTAGTTACAGTGCTACCGTTGGTAAATTATTCTCCCCAAATTGGTCAAAATCTCTCCACTTTTTTTAACCTTTTAACGATTCTTGTATTTAATATCAAAGGCAGGGAAATCACGGGGGGAGGTTGTGATATTAGGGCCGTAGTTGTAGCTGCATCCTTTAAGCTAGAATTTAATTTTGCAAATTTCAATCTAATAAAAACTCAAAGTTGTGTGCTAATTTAATCATTTTGCTATTTTTATTTACTGTTTTAGCTTGCATTGTCCTTACCAAATATCTTCCCCTCCCCTGACAATTCTCGAAAGATTCACCAAAGCAATTCTACGAGTCCAACTGCGGCACTATATAAGATGTTGGCAGGGCCGTACATAGCGGGGGGCAGGGGGGGCAGTTGCCCCGGCAGGAAAACTAATAGGGGTGAAACAAAACGTCCGACTAGAAACCCTGTCTGTATACGGGAGATCCCTGTGAAGGTTTGTGGAGTTTGCCCCCGCAGACAAAAAATCCTAGGTACGGCCCTGGTTGGCTTCCTCCGTATGTTTGTTATTTATAGTCTTTTTACCTAAAGTAGTCCATTTGGTATACTAGGTATACTCTATGGTTTTTGTATTATAATAATAATAATAATAATAATAATAATAATAATAATAATAATAATAATAATAATAATTCGAGAAAGTGTCCAAGAGAGCTAATGTGACAGAGATTCAAAAGATCTGCATTCTGGGAACTGCGCGAATCCTCAGAAAGGTACTTAGTATCTGAACAGAAAGATTGACTTGAGTGACTGACGCCCTAGGTGCATGGTTTTGCACCCGGCTGGTGCACAAAAAGGACACCAGCAAAGACTGCGATGATAGAGATAATAATAATAATAATAATAATAATAATAATAATAATAATAATGATAATAATAATACACAATGAAAAACGAAATTAAGAACTCTAAAACAAGTAGTATGCTTAAGTTCTATAGAAAATGCTTGCCTCTGACTCTTGTTGTTTCCGAACAGACGTTTCGGCTAACGATTCTGGCGGTCAGAATCGTCTCGCTCCTTGGGGCCAGAAATCAGGCATTGTGTACAAAATTAATTGCACACAGTGTAATTTTGTGTACTATGGCCAAACAGAAAGGTCATTAAATACCCAAATTGCGGAGCACAAAAAGGCAGTGGCAAGGTTTGACCCGAACTCCAAAGTTGCAAGCCATGTCCACCAATTCAACCCATAACATGAACTTTGCAAATGTCAAGGTGGTTGGTTTCGAGTCAAATTATCACGAGCGACTTTTCCTTGAAGCCTGGCACTCTACTTTGGACCAAAACGCTGGGAACGATCACATCGTACTTCCAGGAGCCTACAAAGACCTCACGTGAGCAGGAATTGCATAGTCACGCGCGCAAGCTTCGCGTTACGTTTACTTACGAACTTCGTTTTCATATCACTGATGAAGGCTTAAGCATTAGCCGAAACGTCTGTTCGGAAACAACAAGAGTCAGAGGCAAGCATTTCTATAGAACTTATGACATCTCCTGACTACACTTTTTCCATTTTTAAACAAGTAGTATGCTTTTAGAAATACAAATACAAATACTAATACTATAGAATGCTTATAGAAATACAAATACTAATACTAATTATTTCAATAAAGTTTTTAATTATACTAATTGTAATAATAATAATTGTAATAATAATAATAACTATACAGCATAGCTTATAATACAGATACTTACAAAACTTATAATACTTATACAGCTACTTTAAATTACTCACGATACTAGCAACTCATTAAATGTACTTGCAATACTGATATATCTACTTGAATTATTATTTCTGATTTTATACACAATTAAGTCTTTTCATTTTCTTATGTCCTGTTTAAGTAATTTAATTCCTATTTACGTAATCTCTACGGCCCACAAGGCGCACTGCATGAAATTGAAAATGTTTAGAGCGGTGTATCTTGAGCCCTGAACCCAAGGGGCAATCTTCTGTCTTATTCTTGTTTCCTTTCTCTCTAATCCCCAAGGAGTTGAGATGGGGAAAAGATGTCCTTGCATGAACATTCTGGCTAATAGCCTTTTTCACGGTTAGCTTTGTCATTTGCATTACGATGTAATTCAACGTGGATGCGAGGCAATATTAGGCTAAAACTACAAAATAGCCCGAAATAGCCTCGCATACATGCTAGATTTTATTGTACTGCAAATGACCAAAGCTAACCGTGAAAAAGGCTATTAGCCAGAATGTTCATGCAAGGACATCTTTTCCCCATCTCAACTCCTTGGGGATTAGAGAGAAAGGAAACAAGAATAAGACAGAAGATTGCCCCTTGGGTTCAGGGCTCAAGATACACCGCTCTAAACATTTTCAATTTCATGCAGTGCGCCTTGTGGGCCGTAGAGATTACGTAAATAGGAATTAAATTACTTAAACAGGACATAAGAAAATGAAAAGACTTAATTGTGTATAAAATCAGAAATAATAATTCAAAGTAGATATATCAGTATTGCAAGTACATTTAATGAGTTGCTAGTATCGTGAGTAATTTAAAGTAGCTGTATAAGTATTATAAGTTTTGTAAGTATCTGTATTATAAGCTATGCTGTATAGTTATTATTATTATTACAATTATTATTATTACAATTAGTATAATTAAAAACTTTATTGAAATAATTAGTATTAGTATTTGTATTTCTATAAGCATTCTATAGTATTAGTATTTGTATTTGTATTTCTAAAAGCATACTACTTGTTTAAAAATGGAAAAAGTGTAGTCAGGAGATGTCATAAGTTCTATAGAAAATGCTTGCCTCTGACTCTTGTTGTTTCCGAACAGACGTTTCGGCTAATGCTTAAGCCTTCATCAGTGATATGAAAACGAAGTTCGTAAGTAAACGTAACGCGAAGCTTGCGCGCGTGACTATGCAATTCCTGCTCACGTGAGGTCTTTGTAGGCTCCTGGAAGTACGATGTGATCGTTCCCAGCGTTTTGGTCCAAAGTAGAGTGCCAGGCTTCAAGGAAAAGTCGCTCGTGATAATTTGACTCGAAACCAACCACCTTGACATTTGCAAAGTTCATGTTATGGTTGAATTGGTGGACATGGCTTGCAACTTTGGAGTTCGGGTCAAACCTTGCCACTGCCTTTTTGTGCTCCGCAATTTGGGTATTTAATGACCTTTCTGTTTGGCCATAGTACACAAAATTACACTGTGTGCAATTAATTTTGTACACAATGCCTGATTTCTGGCCCCAAGGAGCGAGACGATTCTGACCGCCAGAATCGTTAGCCGAAACGTCTGTTCGGAAACAACAAGAGTCAGAGGCAAGCATTTTCTATAGAACTTAAGCATACTACTTGTTTTAGAGTTCTTAATTTCGTTTTTCATTGTGTATTATTATTATCATTATTATTATTATTATTATTATTATTATTATTATTATTATTATCTCTATCATCGCAGTCTTTGCTGGTGTCCTTTTTGTGCACCAGCCGGGTGCAAACCATGCACCTAGGGCGTCAGTCACTCAAGTCAATCTTTCTGTTCAGATACTAAGTACCTTTCTGAGGATTCGCGCAGTTCCCAGAATGCAGATCTTTTGAATCTCTGTCACATTAGCTCTCTTGGACACTTTCTCGAATTATTATTATTATTATTATTATTATTATTATTATTATTATTATTATTATTATTATTATAATACAAAAACCATAGAGTATACCTAGTATACCAAATGGACTACTTTAGGTAAAAAGACTATAAATAACAAACATACGGAGGAAGCCAACCAGGGCCGTACCTAGGATTTTTTGTCTGCGGGGGCAAACTCCACAAACCTTCACAGGGATCTCCCGTATACAGACAGGGTTTCTAGTCGGACGTTTTGTTTTCACCCCTATTAGTTTTCCTGCCGGGGGCAACTGCCCCCCCTGCCCCCCGCTATGTACGGCCCTGCCAACATCTTATATAGTGCCGCAGTTGGACTCGTAGAATTGCTTTGGTGAATCTTTCGAGAATTGTCAGGGGAGGGGAAGATATTTGGTAAGGACAATGCAAGCTAAAACAGTAAATAAAAATAGCAAAATGATTAAATTAGCACACAACTTTGAGTTTTTATTAGATTGAAATTTGCAAAATTAAATTCTAGCTTAAAGGATGCAGCTACAACTACGGCCCTAATATCACAACCTCCCCCCGTGATTTCCCTGCCTTTGATATTAAATACAAGAATCGTTAAAAGGTTAAAAAAAGTGGAGAGATTTTGACCAATTTGGGGAGAATAATTTACCAACGGTAGCACTGTAACTACAGGTGGTTTAGTTTAAAAGAAGGTTGAGAGTTAGGAAATTACGAAATTATTTGAGGAATTACAGGTACGGGTTAAAAAACAAGCTGTTAAAAAAGAACTCGTAATATTCGATATTTGACAGAATTAACTTGAAAAAATAGGCTCATCCGGGGGAATATCATTTAAAATGTATTGCACCTTACATACTCCCTACATTAGCCTCTGCTGCAAGCTAGGATTAGTCCAATACCGAGAGTTGCCTGTACGTGAATGCAGACATTGTGTATTAGTGTTGGACTATTTTCTGCCATGTCAGACTGAAAATAGATCTAGATATCAATTAAGACGATGCGTCCTCTCCGTGTAGCTGGACGGTTTCAATCTCTTATAAGTAAAGTAAAGTAGTAAGTAAGTTATTACGTGACCAAACACTTAGCCACCCGGCTAGAAGAGAAGCATTCAAATGTATAATGTTTCTTTCTTTTTTCTGAAAGTGCAAGACTGAATAAAAAGCACGAGGATTATCGAAACTCGTGTCATGAGAGATTTTGTTTGTAGATTATTTTGACGTGGATTGTTCAAGAGATGAGGACTACTTTATCTCAAGGGGTTTCTAATTTACGCTCTTGAAAATGTACTTATCTGTTTTGGGATTGCTAGACAAAACGCCATCAATGTCATTTCTATGAGAAAAGGCTATAGATAGGAAACACTTACTTAAGCAAGCCTATATGGCTCAGAGGCTGTTAGCTAAAAAAAGTCTCTTCTTGTAAGCCGATATAACTTACTATGCACATAAATACGCAGCATCCAGTGTGCTCTTTTCACAGTTGCCTTATACAGGTTTGGAAGTTTGAAACTCAGACACCGTTCACCATGAGACTTTGGCTCGTCATTGCTGTCGTGTTGGTGGTCATTCAATGTCAAAAAGGTACTTTTAAGTTAAGTGACTTTTTAATCACATCTAGATTGTAGAATTAGTACATTATCTGTTCTAGTATACCAGTCCAATTTATTAACTTTACCCGAGAAACTTATTGATCAAACTAAAAACAAAGGTCACGTTTCGTATTTGTCCCTTGTGGCAGTTTGATGAAAAAGGGCCAGAACCGCAACAATTGTGCTGCTTAGAACAAAGCAAAAAATCTCAAGCGAAAATGGTTTTTGAAAGCACTTTGTCCTGAAGGCGGAAAGCCTTCCTTAATTAGCGTTGAAATAAAGAAGAGATTCGATAATGGTTGGTTATTTCCTTTGAGACAAGTGACAGAAAACCATATTTTGATTAACATCACTTAAATTTCCTGATGCAGAGGATTTTATTACAAGCCAGTACAGGATTGCCCGGGGAATTTGAAAGGTCTAAATTTTGGGATAAGGCGATTGTGTCACTAATTTAAAAAAATAATAAAATGGGATTTCGAGTTACTGTTCAAATAGAACTCGTCGCTCAATGTGCGGTTTCTTCGGAAGGAAATCCTTTTCAATTCACCAGCATTTGTCGACATTTAAAATAATAATGTCATATCAAAACATATCAGCTGGGTGTTTCTGCGTGGAAACGCGATTGAAAAAGAACGGTCAGTTTTAAACATTATATAATCATTAGTGTCTTTTTTTTGTGAGCAAACTGAATTGAATTTTGGTGTCGTACCAGAATAGATTATCTCAGCTATTGACCATTTCATTATTTATTCTATCGTCTTTATTATTAGTGTTTAGCTGTGGCGGCGGAGGTGGCGGAAGTGGCGGTGACGGCGGCCAAGGTGGAGGTGGAGGTGGTGGGCAAGGTGGCGGTGGCGGTGGAGGAGGCGGAGGAGATGGCGGTGCCGGTGGCGGTCGTAACCTTGGTATGTAGTTTTTGGTTTGTTCTTTGTTGTAAGGGAAGTAAAACTGAAAAAAAGAAGGAAAGGGGTTCCTATTCAGCATTACAACAGCACTATGTACTATATAAGATTATATTTACCCCGACAGAAAAAAGCTAAATAGCGGTGATGCACGTAATCTAGGTAAGTTATGTCCTTGTATTTTTCCGTTTTACGTGAAGCAAAACAAAAGTTATTCACTAGAGAGGAAACCGGTCGCTCTCTTGAAAGCGCAATGAAACAGTAAAATGCAATAACAGAGCGCCTACGTCGAGAATAAAAATCATAGCTTCTAAGAAAATAAATGGTAATCTTAAGATTGCCGATATTACGTTTCATTTTAAGTAATCGCAGTGGTAGAGGTACAAATAGTCATTTAAATACGTTGGATGGGTGGTAGCGATGTTAATGTTACATGCCTAAAAATCACTCTCTCATTCTTCTTACTTACTCCTAAAGGGCAGATTGCTTCCTTACTGCCGTCGTCCTGTAATAAACGATAAGTATGTTATTGAACACTTAATAACTGGCCCCAAAGCAAACAGTGAGTTTTGTTTCCTCGAGACACTCAATGTTTCCCGGGCAAAGCCGAGGGAAACACTGAGGTCGAGGGTTTCCCGCGGGACCAGTCATTAAGTGTTTTGTTATACCTCCCAACTTAATACTAGAAAAAAACTGCGAAGAAATCGTTTGCTTTACGTCGGCTGGCTCACAAATTTACCGCGGTATCAAGGAGCACGACCTGATCACGAGCGAGTCGAAAGTTCATGATGTTGTTTCCCTAGGGAGTTAATGAGTTTTGACCCACGACACGTGACGCGTTCTCCTCCAATCGGAGAGCGTATTTGAGTTAGGAGGTATAACAAAAATTATTGGGTACCGCTCAGGTCTTACTTACGTTTATCCAGGAATGGGAAATATGTGTTATCCTAGCTTAGTTTTGTGTTCTGTCAATGTAGTGCCAAAAGAAATAGAGTTAGCCCTTGATAAAGGCCTTTTTTGATTTATTTTGTTTATTTTTTAGTGCCAACAACCCATGAAGGTGTAATGCCGACAACCCATGAAGGGGTAATGCCTAAAACCCATGAAGGTGTAGCGCCAACAACACATGAAAGTGTAATGCCAAGAACGGATGAAGGTGCAATGCCAACAACCCATCAAAGTGTAATGCCTAAGGGTTTAGTGGAAGATGACGACGAAGATGACGATGACAAATGATGGCTAAACAAGATTAAAGAATCATGCCCTTAATGCCTTGAATTTAGCAAAGATGGAATGCAGTCACAAGAATTGCCGATAATACGTTCAATTTTACATAATAATCGTAGTGTTAGACTAAAAATCCGGTGTAAGAAAACAAAGGCAATAAAAGTTACACAAACATTGAAGCATGGTTGTTCTAGCACATTTTCTTTTATTAAGCGTGAGAGAATTCACGATCTACCGCCTCTTAGTTAAACAGTTCAGCAATGATAAAATAAGTTCGTCATGCACAGGTTTAGAACAAGTTACCCTGTAATAGTAGACGATCCTTTCGAAATCTTTGCACAAGTTCATTGTGAGGTATAAATAACTGATTTCATAAAGGTTACAACTACAGCTAAAGTTCTGAAAGGACAAGGGGATTCGCCTGTCATAAAACATTTAACAAATTAATTAAATTTCATGTTGCCTGGCGTCTTTTCAGTATTATATAATAACACAACCGCCTGGTTAGCTCAGTTGGTAGTGCGCCGGACTGCTGTGCGGGAGGTCGAGGGCTCGATCCCCAGACCGGACCAACACCCTGGGTCTTAAAATAACTGAGGAGAAGGCGCTGCCTTTGTAATTGTAGCTGCAAATGGTTAGACGTTCAGGTCTTCTCGGATAAGGACTATAAGCCGTAGGCCCCGTCTCCTACCCCGTCGATGTAATGGTTAGCAGGAGACGTAAGAGCACCCACACGCTTATCATAAGGAGCAGGGCATGAAGTTCCCGGTGTTGTGGCCTGGCCTTTGTTGCCATACCGTGAAATGCTCGGAGATATTAACTACGATAAAGCTACTCTACAATCCGAGGGTAAATAAAGTATTCACTTCACTTCACTTCATACAGGTTGTACTCGAATTTTGATTGGTTCTCACCCATGATCGTCTCACGGTGTTGCGTTAGAGGCCGCCACGAGAAAAGTATTTAAAATAAAAGAATTCGCCGACGCCCTTTTGTTCCTTATCTATCAGGAAATGTTCTGACCACATTTCACAAAAAAATTATCAAATCTACAGACCCTATTAATTCACTGAAACGTCAGCCGGTCATTTTAGAGTTGACGGCTTCTGCCGCCTTTGGAAAGCAATAGTCAAAATGGAAAATAATTTTGCCGAATTCTACAAAGGATGTGCATGGCTTCTTTAATTTTCAAATGAAAGCCTGTGGAAGCAGAGTCGCGGATTACAATCTTCTGAACTAAGAAAGCGACAATTTTCAGAACCTCTCAGGTGCTTTTATAAGATGTGGGAAGGTTTGTCGGAGGAGAGATGTTCACGGATGCGAGTGGCGAAGTGTCTATTGGTTTCACCAATATAACAGGCATAACAGCCTGCACATGAAAACTTATAAATGACTCGCGATAGTAAACCTGCAGGGATAGGATTCTTGGTCCCAAACCAACTCTTGATTTTAAACGGGGTGAACACAATTGTTTGTATTTTAAAATTTTGTACGTCGGTCTTTTTGCCATCACAACACAACGCAGAATTGAGAAATTAGTTAGCACATTTTGCAGTGACCTGGTCATTAAGTTGGTGTTCAACCCGTTTAAAATGTGATTGCGGTGATAATGATACACTTTCATTGAACAACATATACTTTATAA
>JAHPZR010008762.1:0-2500 GCA_019787425.1 Platygyra sinensis | reverse complement strand
ACTCCTAAGGTTATCCTAATAAAGAATCAAAGTTGTGTGTTGATTTAAGTATTTTATTATTCACCGAGGCTATTAATGAGATGTTTTCCCCTATGTTTACCTGATATCTTCCCCTCCTCTTCTACGTGTCCGGCCACAGAGCCATATACGAAGAGCCTTGGGCCTAATATACAATCTTTTACTAAAAACAAACAGAAGCCTCTCTTCCAAAGCATCTTCCCTTGTAATTCTCACCTTCACATTTACACACCAAAATAACAATTCGATCCAGTGTAGGGTCTCTTTTTAATTGTGCAATTCTGATATTGTGTTAAGGTACCCTAGCCCGGGTGCATGAAGGCCGATAAATACTAACGGAGGCTAAAAGGTGACTGCTCCGAGACAATTCATAGCAAGAAAACTTTCCATAACAAAGAAATAAGATTTTATGGATTTGACTAGGTAAATGACGATTTTAGCTTTTTTTTCTTTATCTTTGTTCGCACTATCCATTCGCATATCAGAGGCAAATCTACGTTAGTACATGTTTTGATGATTGGGAGAGATATCGCCTGCAGCAAATGGGCATTACGTTTGAGGTCTTTCTAAAGCCGTCGATAATGTGTCGCATGAACGTTTGCTCTTGAAGTTACAACACGACGGTATAGACGACCCTCTGATTATGCAGATCAGAGGTTTTTGAACAAATAGAAGGCAGCAGGTAGTTTTAAGAGGCACTGGCTGAGACTGGTCACTAATTATATCAGGGGTGCCTCAAGGAAGAATTCTTAGCCCGACTCTCTTTCTCATCTACATAAACGATATTTCAACTAGCATATCATCCACAGTCAAGACGTATGCCGACGACACCAAAATATAATTGAAATCAACAAACCTGAAGAAGATGTCTGCACCTTGCAGCTCGACCCCAGCAGGTTGAGCGATTGGGCTGAGAAGTGGCAACTACGATTCAATCCGGTAGCCTCGCAGTTCCTACAAGCTCTAAATTTCATTGGCGAGGATAGAGTCGCAGGCCTTTTGTTTCAGGGCTAGGGTTCATTGTTTCTGTTGTTTGTTCTATTGTTAAACCTCAGGGAGGTCTCCAATCAGGCAAGACCTTGTAAGAGCTGCGAGGTGACCCATTCAATCGAGATAAATGTGAAGCCATGCGAGGTACACACAGGAGAGACACATCTCTATACCTTGCTTTTCTATAATCAAGCAAGTAATTATCGTTAAAAATGCCTTAGGTGAAAAGGCTTAGGTGTAGACATGTATCCTATACAGTAAATAACGCAAACATGGTGCTGGGAATAATAAAGATGTCAATTGGAAACGACAACCAGCCCATGTTTTCAACACTGGTCAGACCTATTCTAAAATACTCAGTACCTTTCTGTAGCCCGTACCTGATCAAAGATATTGAATCCATAGAAAAGGTTCAAAGAAGGAAAAAAAAGAAGAGCATCACAGTTAGCTTATTAAGGCAGAAACGCGGACACGTGAATTACAAATACCGTTGTCGATTATTAAATTGGCAGACTCTGGAGGAACAAAGACAAGTTTTATCTCTTGTCTATTGCTACAAGATAGTCTTTAGAATAGATAGTCTCTGATAGTTTTGCAAAGAATACTCGTACAAAAGCCAACCACAACTGCAAACTCTATGTAAGAGTAGGCAACCTAATCTGCTATTGAAATTCGCTCTTTGTCCGGATAATTAATGCATGAAATATTCTGCCAAGTGAATTTGTACTCTTTTTTATCTCGGAGTCTGTTTAGATCAAGACTGAAAACCTTTAATGAGCGTTAGTATTTCATGTTTTCAAATTTTTAACCTAGAAACTGATATTGCATTTTATTATGGCTTGTAAATAGTTCTTAGATTGTACACGCATTTACGTACTTATGGGAATTGCCACGTGTAGGGCTAACCTGATGATTTCCGTTTCAACAGGTATTTTGTAAATATATTATTTGTATCGTCTCTTTAATAAAGTGTTGTGAGGGTAAAAAGTTTTTATATCCATTTTGTTATTGATCTTAGACATTTTGTTATGTGTGTTAATAATTTGGTATGAAATAAGTAATAAATTTTTATATTATCGTTATCATTATTATTATTATTGTTATTATTATTATTTATTATTATTATTATTATTATTATTATTATTACTATTTAAAAAAACCTCAGAGTATACCTAGGCAAATGAACTACTTTAGGTAAAAATATTATAAAAGACAAACATTATACGGAGGAAGCCAACATAATGTGCAGCGCTGTAGAAGGACACGTAGAATTGCTTTGGTGAATCTTTCGAGAATGGTTAGGAGAGGGGAAGACAATTGGTAAATACAATACAAGCTAAATCAGACAATAAAAACAGCAAAATGATAAAATTAGCACACAATTTTGAATTTTTATCAGGTTTAAATTTACTAGCAAAATTATTTTTTATCATAAAGGATACAGCTGCAACCACGATCCTAATATCACACCCGTCCCCCATGATTTCTCTGT
>JAHPZR010008760.1:35000-43048 GCA_019787425.1 Platygyra sinensis | reverse complement strand
AAAAGCTAAGAAAATATATTAAGATTATTTACACACAGCTGCTATAATGCCTTGCATGCATTAGGTTTGCGGTAGTTTATACACATTGTTACCTGGATTAATTAGAACTCGTTTGGCTATACTTTCTGTAAAACGTTTTAAAATCTGCGACTATTAACATTAAGGACGTTCGCGCCAATTGTTACTGCGCATCCTTATTACTGCGCACGAAATTCACATGCCACGTCATGCATCGAGCGCGCGCGTTAAGTACTAAAATGAACAAAGATAGGGAAGGTGCCCATTGCTAAAGCTTTTATTGGCTTTAACGATCTTTAACGTTCGGTGACCCCTACTTTTCTTTTCAGAAACAGATCTAATTTACAATTATCTCCACATTGTCTAAAAATGAACAAAAAATCAATGTGGGAAGTTAAAAAAAATCAAGATTTCTGTAAACGGGACATGAAATTCTGCCATCTTGCAGCTGCAAGACACGTGAAACTATGGTCGCTAAATGCGAACTTGTTCTTTGAGGATCCTCACCAGTTGACTAAATTCTCTTAATAGGTCCATTTAAACAATATTTGGCAGAGAACACTTCCCTTCAAAGCTCTAATTGCAATATTTTGGGACTTTCAGCCACTGTGGTCTTTTTCGCTAATGGAACCCGATTTACTCAGATTTAGGTATTCTTCTGGGCATGTTCTCTCTGAAACGAAGTCGGTGACCCCCAATTTTTTTACATTTCTGACATCACTAACACATCATCTTTCAATGGTAAAATTTTCAGAAAAACAAAAATGTTAGAAAATTTTCGCGCGAACGTCCTTAAAGTTCAAAACCTGTTACAGAAGAATAACCCGTTTCTAAAGAGACTTCAGTAAAGAGTCCTTTTCCACTAAAGAACCCGAGTCCATGATATAATTTTAAGGTCCCCGGCGTCAACTATACCCTGGACAAATTTGAATATAGTTAGGCCTATCGACCATACTAATCCGTCACAATAACGAAGCTTTTCCAAAACGAGGACTTCTCGAGAATCATATGATTTCCCTCGACTGAGTTTTCCTCAAAACAAATTCAAAATGACCGCTGATTGATTGACAGTTGTTTCTTTTATACGACGGTCTCTTAATATTCTCGGAAATAACGCCGATGCTTTGTTTTTTCGTGAGGCCATTTTAGGTCTTTCTTCATATTGAAAAATAAAACACTAATTTGAAAGCCGAAGCCGTTCACATTCCACTAATCACTTGGCATGGTACAGTCAAAACTGTCCTTATAATCACCTCTATATAATATTGACAATTCACTTGGTCCAGAACAAATAAAACAGACTTCATATAGACCTCTATAATACGGACACTGCGTTCTGGCGAACACTGCATAGAAAGACAATTTTCCGTGGTGACACATTACACCCGCCTTCAGTGTTACGTGCATAAGCGACATCTTGGTTCATCATTCGACATGCTATGTAACCTGGCCGACACCAAAATGTTACCACAACGGACTCTTTTACGGTCGAACTCGACTTTTAGTGATAAAATACGGATTTGTTTGTCATCAAACTAAGGTTAGGAGTATCAAGAATTCATTCTGTGAGAGATAAATCGACTGTTTTGAATGTTTACATCGTTCGAATACTTACGCGTTAACGGCCTAGTTGTACCGAAAGTCACCATTGAGCGGCTGATCGACTACACACAAATCGTTTAATTTATATCCTGTAAATCTGGAAACATGCAATGTTCACAAACTTCTTCAGCCATGTTAGGTGGGTAGTTATCATTTATTTGTTATTTCTTCCGCTAATAATATGAAAAATTGCCTGTTTCACAGTTAAACAGCCGTTACAGATGAACCAAGATGTCGCCTATGCACGTAACACTAAAGGCGGGTGTAACTTCCTTAACTAATAGATTTCCTCAGGTGTAATATATTAAGTCTGCGATGAATAATGATAACTAACTTTGGCATCGTCTCCCACAACTGCCACTCCGCCATACTGTTCCAAGTGAACCTTGTAAAGCACCAAACTTCTCGGCGACTAAACAAAAGAAATGTCCGTTTATTAGCGACACGGAAGCGGAAGAAAAGAGATGGAAAACATTTGATGTTCACCAAACTAGGTAAAGGTCAGTTATGTACTTAGTCTCAGACACTGTTGTTTCCACTGAAAAATGTCAGAAATGTCCGTAAAACTAACTCTCTAAGTAGTCTAACCCACACTGAGCCCTTCTCTGAACCTGTCACGCAATAATTAATAGAACATTGCGTGACAAACTAGATACTTAGAGGGACTGACGACGAAGCAGAAGAAGATTCACTTACATGATCCACGGCTACTTGCTAACACAATATATAATGTATTTTTTGTGGGAATCCCGTGTATTACATTAAATAAGTGTAAAAACGTTCATTGAAGCAAAAATATAGTTGATTTTATCGTACTTACCGTGACCGACGAATCGCCGCAAGCTGCTTCTGAACCTGAGGGTTCTCCACTCTCTTGTCCAGCTAAATTGGACGACTCGTTATTAGAATCTGGGATCGCGCGCGCGAGCTCTGTTTGGTCAGTGCATAGTTCAAGCGACTCGTCGCCATCGTCATGTATGTCATCAGGATTTGTCGACCGTCTTTTGAGGTCTTTTGACGTTTGGCAAGGCCGACAGCGTTTCATGAACAAGAAAATGACTACGACTAACACTCCCAGAAGTAAAGCGGTAATCAACAATATTACAATCAGGGAAGGGTCCATGGTGCTATTTGAGCCTGACTTCTCTCCTAAAGAAAAAAGGCATTGTAAATGATGTGATCAGTCACTCAGACACTCAAGCAGGCATCCAGGCAGTCAGTTAGTGAATCAATCAGCCAGTCAAGTAGTCAGTTGGTCCGTTAGTCAGTCAGTCTTTCAGCCAGTCACTAAGCGAGTTAGTCAGTCAGTCAGTCAGTCAGTCAGTCAGTAAGTCAGCCAGTGAAGTCAGTCAGTCAGTCAGTCAGTTAGTGAAGTCAGTCAGTTAGTCAGTCAGTCAGACAGTAAGTCAGCCAGATCAGTCATTCAGTCAGTCAGTCAGTCAGCCAGCCAGTAAGTCAGTTAGTGAAGTCCGTCAGTGTGTCTGTCTCAAGTTAGTCAATCAGTAAGCCAGTTAGTGAAGTCAGTCAGTCAGTTAGTCAGTCAGTCAGTCAGTCAGTCAGTCAGTCAGTCAGTTAGTCAGTTGGTCCGTTAGTCAGTCAGTCAGTCAGCCAGTCACTAAGCGAGTCAGTCAGTCAGTAAGTCAGTCAGTGAAGTCAGTCAGTCAGTCAGTTAGTGAAGTCAGTCAGTTAGTCAGTCAGTCAGACAGTAAGTCAGCCAGATCAGTCATTCAGTTAGTCAGTCAGTCAGTCAGCCAGCCAGTAAGTCAGTTAGTGAAGTCAGTCAGTGTGTCAGTCTCAAGTTAGTCAATCAGTAAGCCAGTTAGTGAAGCAAGCCAGACAGTCAGTCAGTCAGTCAGTCAGCCAGTTAGTTAGTCACGCAAAATTAATCGAAATGTTTATTTTCGAGTTCCTAGCTGGTTTCCGTAAGATTGCTACGAGCACTACAAAACAATATTCAGTGATCGTAGTGATCACGCGGACCCCACTTTCCAGCGATGGGAAGTATCGTGGCGCCTTCTCCCTCAAAGATCGCAGCAGTAATATGGAAACCAGCCTTTGTATGCATTTCATCTCTTAACAGGTTTATGATTTCTTTGTTATTGTAATGTGTCTGCCAGATATTGTATTAACAATGTAACAGAGATTTCGATGTGGATCAATGTTAGCAAGTAATAAAGGTCTTTCAATTCGGATTCAGAGCCACCCATGTTAATGGTTGGGACACAACATGGACTTTACACAACTGACCTGTTCAACACGTCAACGTGGAGACGCATTGTGGCAAAGAATATCACGTCATTGGACTTTATGCTGGACCCAAACTTGATTTACTGGACAGATGGAAAGAGGATGAACCGGTTTTCGATGCATAATGGTGTCATTAAAGATATGCCTTTTGGTCACGATGACTTCGCCTCTGTGGAAGATCTGGCTGTTGATTGGATAGGAGATAAAATATACTGGATTGACGCCATGCATGATGGGATTTACATTGGAGATCTACCGAGTGAAAGGAGAGTGAAAATCATTGACAAAGATCTTGATTCACCAAGAGCGATTGTCGTGAGCCACTCTGAAGGGTAATTACAGATTGCTAACTCTCCTTTAGCTTTCTCGAGTTGCTCTTGCCTTTTCTAGGCGTTTAGTTTTAGTTGAAGCGCAGCGCTTCAACTAAAACTAAACGCGGGGAGAAAAAAGAGCGCCGCGCTTCTCCCCTTTTTCCATTCTCCGCGTTGCGTCACAATGAACTAAACACCTGGAAGAGGTTAGCGCTACTCTTATTCTAACAAACGTTTTGACAGCCAAACTACTGAGAAAGAGTTCTTGATTCACAGTTGTTGGTAGAGGAACGTAACATCGTGGAAAAGTTAACTTTTAATCGTGAAATCCGCTTCGAAAAAATGGCTGTTTTGAGCTCAACAAATGTTAGACGAGGGAGTGAGAGGTTGAGGGTACAACGGCAAAGTTAATGTCACACCAGCAGCGCTGATGTTAGAAGCTAGAAAGTAGAGAATTAACTCTGAGGTTCATTTAGGTTCCTGGAAATTAACGCCGGTGGTTAGCCTTCGAAAAGAAATTGGCGTCCACACAAGCTAGAAAAGTATTTTGTGACCTCAGAGCGATTCGAGCTAGAGAGGATTGACTTTTTAATGCTCCTTTTCATAATGTACATCTTTTCTTGCAGCTATATCTACTGGACGGGCTGGGGCCGAACGCCAAACATCGAACGAGCAAGACTGGATGGCACTGGAAGAAACGTGTTTATTACCAATGGGATCCAGATCCCAAACGGCTTGGCGCTCGATGAATCAGACAAGAAACTTTACTGGGCAGGAAAAGACGTTAATGGGTACGGCTTTATAGAAGCGGTTTCATTGGATGGATCAAACCGCAATGTTATTTTCCGCCGTTCAGGTTATCACCCGTTTAGCTTGGATATTTTCCAAGACTTTGTTTACTGGAGTGACTGGGAGAAGAATGCGGTGCTGCGCATTAACAAGACTAATGGCGGAGTCGACGAGGTGATTGTCAATGGTGTGAACAAGCCCATGGGATTGAAGATTCTCCATCAGCGTACAGAAATACACGGTAAAAATCTATGAATGACAAACAAAGTTCTACTCCTTTCCTTAGCAGGGCTCCAAGCAAAGGGACGTACTTGCGGACATGAAACGAGAGTTTGAGAAACAATAGCTTTTAGCACAGTCTATCGACAGCTTTTTGTTGCTTTGCAAACTTTTTTTTCTCGTTTCTCGTTAGATATCATTTATTTGTTTCCCACCCTCAGTCTCAGGCCTTGAGATGGAAAGTGACTGACATCTTTAACTAGTGAAAGTAGCTTTGGAATTTCGCTTATCATCTTCTATTATATAAAAGTCAGTGGTATACAGAGTGGTAACAAATTGATAAAAACGATACGATATCCTCACATGATATCAAGTTTGTCTCTTAAATTGTACTTAAATTCGTTAGTGTATCATCGAAACATCTTCGGGTCTTCCTGGAAAGTCTTCGGCAATCTTCGGAAATTTCGGAAATTCTCGGTCGGAAATCAGTGTTCGGGAACGTTCGACTGGCCTTGGGAACAATTTTGGAAAGTCTTCAGAAGTCTTCGGAAAGTGGTCGGAAATCTTCGGAAAATCATCAAAAACGCCGTCATCAGTATGTTTATAACTTTATAACTTAAACTTTATTTATACACGGTAAAATTCATCAAGTGCAACAAATTCCAAAGAATGTCTAAAAATCCTAAAACCTAAATATAAATGAAAAGAACATTACACGTTAGCTCGAAGACATGCGCTCACTCGTGAGATATTGTTCTTGCCTCTCGAACATAAAATTCATGTCTTCTCGCCACCATGTAATATCTTCTATATATCCTACATGTTTTTGATAATCATTATTATTGAAAAAAAAATTTTCTGTTCAGTTTTCGCCTTTACTTTTCACAGAGGTCTTGCACCTCAAACTCTCGAGTTGAATGAATTAAGGAATCTGAATGAATTGCAGGAATTTCAAACCGGAGGTTTCACGCTGAAAACGCATCGAATGTTTTGCGTTCACGCGAGGCTGTAGAAATTTCAAAAAGCAAAAGTCACCGGTTATTTTGGATTTGTGTTTAGAGAAAACTCTGGAAGGGAAATCAATGTTTTCCGTCCACATCAAAACATCGAGCCAGCGTTTTTAAATTTCTTCGGCCGGTTTAAAAAACGTTTTTGAAAAGCTGCGTTTTCGTGACGGATTAGTGTGGACGGTAGGCCCAACGTAGAAATAAAGCTGCGTTTTAACATGTCTCTGGTGTAGTGTGGCCGCTAACTAATAAACTGCTTTTTCATTTATGTCCAGGAGTAAATCCTTGTGAGAAAAACAATGGTGGCTGTGAACATCTGTGCGTGTACCTGCCGTCTTTGGGAAGGAGATGCCTTTGTGAACAAGACTTTGAACTCAATGAAGATGGCAAAACTTGTGACAAATTAGAACTTCAAGGTACGTTCAGCTCTCATTATTACCTATATGAGTGCATTTGATTCTTCATAGACTTTGGATTTAAGACTCTATACTTAAGCTACTGCTAGCTGTTCTTGTACAAAATTTTTTTTGGTCCCTTTTATTTAAGTAGTTTTTAAGCGTTATGTCTTGATTTTATCTCTGAGACTAGGTTGTTGGTTTGTTCGGTTTGCTGGCAGACTGACTGACTAACTAACTGACTGACTAACTGACTGACTGACTGACTGACTGACGACTAACTAACTGACTGACTTCACTAACTGGCTTACTGACTGACTAACTTGAGACTGACTCACTGACTGACTTCACTAACTGACTTACTGGCTGGCTGACTGACTGACTGACTGACTTACTCTGGCTGACTGACTGACTGACTAACTGGATGACTGATCTGGCTGACTTACTGTCTGACTGACTGACTAACTGACTGACTTCAAAAACTGACTGACTGACTTCACTGACTGACTTACTGACTGACTGACTGACTCGCTTAGTGACTGGCTGACTGACTGACTGACTGACTGACTGACTAAAGGACCAACTGACTACTTGACTGGCTGATCATGATTGATTCACTAACTGACTGACTGGATGCCTGCTTGAGTGTATGAGTGACTGATCACATCATTTACAATGCCTTTTTTCTTTAGGAGAGAAGTCAGGCTCAAATAGCGCCATGGACCCTTCCCTGATTGTAATATTGTTGATTACCGCTTTACTTCTGGGAGTGTTAGGCTTAGTCATTTTCTTGTTCATGAAACGCCGTCGGCCTTGCCAAACGTCACAAGACCTCAAAAGACGGTCGACAAATCCTGATAACATACATGACGACGGCGACGAGTCGCTTGAGCTCACTGACCAAACAGAGGTCGGGCGCGGGATCCCAGATTCTAATAACGAGTCGTCCAATTTAGCTGGACAAGACAGTGGGGAACCCTCAGGTTCAGAAGCAGCTTGCGGCGATTCGTCGGTCACGGTAAGTACGATAAAATCAACTATATTTTTGCTTCACCGAATGTTTTTACACTTATTTAATGTAATACACCGGGTACCCACAAAAAATACTTTATATCTTGTGTTAGCAAGTAGCCGTGGATCATATAAGTGAATCTTCCTATTTATATTCATGACTCGTACACAGGAATGGGTTTGCAGCTCGAACTGTGAGCCTGAGTGTTTAATGCCGTCCGAGGTATCGTTACAAAGCTCAAATAAGACATTAGTTACAATAGCACCTGTAAGTAAATACCACTCAGGCCATAAAGCTTGTGCTACCGCCTGATACGAAAACCCAAAAACCCAGTGGGAAAAATGGGAACGTATTCCCCTACCAAATGCAGGCGCACTAACCTCTGGGAGCTAGAGGTGATGTAAGATTACCAGACATACAAGATGAAATATACTTAAATTAAAATTTG
>JAHPZR010008760.1:0-22500 GCA_019787425.1 Platygyra sinensis | reverse complement strand
CGATTTGTTCGATTTTTCCGTAAAGAAAACCTTCACTTTCATTCAAGACATTCAAAGGAGAAGACAGCTGTAGAAGTTAAGAGTGTCTGAAGTCTTCAAGTCATCTGCCATATTATCTTTGAACTTATTTGTGAACTTGAATCGGTCTCATGTTGATAGTTCTAGCATTTTTTACATTTCATGTTCATGTTGATTTTATAGGGCTCAGTAGGAGGTCAGCTGATCGAGGATACGTGTTTTGTCGAAACTCATTGTAAGTTGTTTACCACGCTTCGAAACAGCTTCACTAATGCTATCGCAGCGAGGAGCGAAAGAAACTTCAAGCCCGGGGGGTACTCGATACATCCCTGAGTGGGGAGGTGCGGCCCAGCCCCTCATACCCTGACCCTGTTTAAGACAAATATCGCTGATTTTCCTACCCTGTTTAAGACAGAATTCCGATTTTTGATACCCAGTTTAAGACATTTAACCCGAAACCATACCTTTTTTGCCCGCTTTTTTGGGAGTAACAGGAAACCCTTGATAAACAAGCGATTACCTGGCTGTTGTTATAATAGATTAAAAGTTGCGGTTACAAGTTATGTGGCTTTCTTGTTGTGTAATCAATGGAAATTTAATGTGCCTGGTATCAATGCCAAAGTCAACGGAAGTCAATATTAATTAACAAGAGCTTGTAAAAATTTTGCTGTTTATCGTCCTACAAAAGTTGATAATTCGATACCCTGGCCTGATTAAGACAAAAAATGATAACTTCGATACCCTGTGTAAGACAAAAATCCCGAAAAACATACCCTTGTTGGCCGCACGTCCCCATTAAGCCCTTAAAAGGGAGTGCCCCCCCAGGACTTCAAGTGTGCTGGTTAATTTCTAGTATTGAAGATAGTAGTCAGTCCAACGGTTAATGTGGTATTTTCCTGTTAAGCCTTTACACAAATATCCGGATATTTTTGAAGATATTTAGAAGTTTCCGATTTATTAAGAAAATTTTAGGAAATTTTAAGACATTTTAGAAACATTTACTGCTTTTTTTTTGTCTGCTTTTTTAGCTTTTCCTCGCTATTTTCTTGACAGAATACTCAGTTGTATCATTCTATGCTAGAAATAATCCAGTGCAGTGGTCTCCCACGTGACAGTCAGTTGTATCCATGTTGTTTTGAAAGTTGCTTTATTTGGCTTTGTATCCATGGTTATTGCTAGAATAATGGATACTCCAAAATATGGTGAGACACTTAGTGACACATAAACAGGTACAAGCAGATAAACGACACCCTATTTAGGCAGAGAATAACTGCTGGGTCAGGCACTGATCTCTAGTGATTAGGTCTAAGCGCCGGCTCGAAATGGTTAGCTTTCATCATGTTCATAAATTGTTCTGGTTACACCATAATTAAACTTGTTAAACCTGTGATAAGACTTTCTACTAAGATCGGTTGGTACTTTATATACACAAATTTAAGTGTCTCACCATATTTTGGAGTATCCATTCTAGTAACAACCTTCGATTGCATCTACCCGTGAACGCACGCGGGCAAAACATGTTTTCACGTGACCTCAAACGCCTGAGTTTCAGGTGTCGAACTTTGAGGTTTTCCCGCCTAGAAATGTGAAGTTTTACTTCTCCACACTGCTCAAAGGCAAGATGTTTCTTATCAACAAGAAACGAAGTTTCTGCTTGTCGCGAAATACACCAGAGGAAGAGGAAGAACAGCTTTGCATGGCTAAACAGTTGTCTCTTGGTTCCATAACATCTGATAATGGCGGGAAAACTTCAAAGCAGTTTGAAACCTGAAACTTAGACGTTTGACATCACGTTTGACATCACGTGAAAACATGTTTTGCGCGCGTGCGTTTACAGGTAGATGCAATCGACCGGAATACAAATGTGGACGATCTCTTACATACTTTTTAGTTCACGCTGGGAAAAAGTTTGGCCTAAGGGATTCAAAATCGGCTTATTTTTATAGCAAAAATGCGAGATATTTCGAGATATTCAGAGGATTTTTCGAGATATTTAGAAACTTTTTGGGACATTTAGACATTTTTTTGAGAATTCCGGAAAGATATTTAGGCGATTTTGCGAGATATTTGTGTAAAGGCTAATTTCCTGTTCTGTCTGTATTTGATGAGAAGTAAACAATGCTTCACGTGTATATGACATGTTAGAGTGATTTTACTCAACCCGTGAAACAGAAACTACTTGTTAGTGTGTGTTTTTTGTATCAGTGCGTGGTATACAAAAACAAAGACTAGAAAACAAAAGTATTACTAACTAGAGGGGATAGTAGTGAGTATTACAAACTCGGTCACAGGTTATACCTTTCTGTACTTTACCCATTGTCATGCTATGTTCAAGTCTTATTCATGTTTAAGCTAAGATACTTAACACAACTTGTTGCCAAGCGGTAGCGTGAGAATTTCCGATCGACAATTAAATAACCAATTAAATAAATTAGAAAAATAAACTCCACGAACTTGTGCTTGCGCATTTCTTATTATGCGACTTTTCAGTTGCGCAAGCTGACTTTTTTATATGCTGTAAAACAATAAAGATAGTTTTCAAAAATGTATTTTTCATTTAAATTTTTCCTGTACCCAGGCACGAAAATGGCCTTCGAAAATTCCTTCTTTTCTGTATTATTTTCGAAGTGCAAAAACTAGCAATCTTCAGGCGTTTCTAATCCGAAGTGAAAATGCACTTCTTGGCAATACCTTTTTTAATAAATTTGTGTTGTAATTATGATCCCAAAAATACATGTAAAAAGTCATTTTAACAGAGCGAGCCATCTTTTTCTGAGAGTGATGGGAATATGCACAAGTTTCTGGCTGAATTTAATAGCGGCTGTAACGGGGCGAAAACTGCAACTCTAATTTTTGTTTGATCTGTTGAAATCAAAAACTCTCTGACAAGGTTTTAGTCTTACTTTCGAAAAAAGTTTACCAAAGGGTTTGTCCTGGCAAAATATGAAGAAATCTGTGATTTCAGTTTTGGAGGTCAATTCTTCATATTTACAGTCCACTCAGCTCGTCTTTTGGTTTTAAGGGTTAAAACCCTGCAATAAATTAATCCTAGAGCTTTTTGTATACACAATGAAAATTTTCAATAAAGCAATCCATAAACATGTTGACACAGTTACACAAAGGAGATTCATTAAATGTGTTTCTGTTCGGAATTGCAATTATCGCCGCAGTTTTCCTCTCAATGGGGATTTTCAACGTCACATCACGTTAATTAAACCTTGTCCCCTCTCGCGCTAGTCACACCACACATGCAGCCACTCGCATTAATCTTTTCATGTAAAGGGGAATCCCCTACATAAGTCTTGTGATATAAATGTGTCGTGATGGGTTACAACCAGTTCGATAAAAAACATTTCCTTGTTCTCGAAAGAAGTTATCATCCCGGCAGCATCGTAGTAAGTGGAAAACATTTCTACCCAAAAGAAAGCTCGCCATACGAGGGAAATCTGCCAATGCCAAGGGGTCGGTTTATACTTTTTGAAGATTTTATGTCCTCTGCATCATGTCTGACATGTTGAGTGTATTCACAGGACTGACAATCATAGCATCAGCATTTGGAGTTTCTTTCTCTTCGCCAGGTAGCAGCACCCTTTACAGACGTTTTTATTGCAGTCAAGACGCTAACTTGAGTTAAGCCTGTCTGACACTTTGTTAGGTTTTTTTGGGGTCAATGACCGAGACATTTATGCTAATAGTGTCATAAAAGCAAAACTAAACCAGTTACTTTCCAATTACAGCAATTAGACAACTCGGCCCGGCAAACTCGAAGCGTAGTAACTAAAACCAAAACCAAAGTAATTGCCTGATTACTTTTGTCACTTAAACTTTATAAACCTCGCTAACGGGCTAAAAACCTCGCTAACGTATGTAAGTTGTGTTTCAAGAAACTTTCCACCTTTCTATAAACCAGTGGGTTATATCGTAAGATAGTTATTTTATAAGATAGTTTGAAGGAGCGTGTTGTTTTGTTCTTTGTTTTTAATACGACCAAGTGGCTTCAATGAGCGCTTGAAGAATGGACATAGTAGGGTGGGGTGTGAATAGGTTTTCGAATCAAAGGATAGCGCATTCAGTTAAAGACTTTTACGATACATCGAAAGGATTTCCAAAATATCGTGGACTCCGGACTCTCTTCTTGTTTCGCAGCTCGGATTGTGGAGTTCAGATAATAGTCCTTTTGTCGGCTAGAGTGGTTGTGTTGTTAGTTTTTCACCCTCTTTATTTCTTTTTTCGGACGAGACTCGATTATTTAAATTCGACTTTGGCATTGTTATTTGAATTGCGTAATCCATATCTTCTTACAGTTCTCGCGAACTTAACAATGCTACCACATCTACCAGTTAACCGATGAATGTTCGCACAAAAGCAAATGGCTAATCTGTCAATATTAGGAATTGAGGTAAGTCCGATGATTTCCAAAAAATATCCGAGGAATTTCGAAACTGTCCAAGACTACCCTCGATTGTCCTAGGCTGTCTCAAAAAATTCCGAAAAACTCATAAAGCAGTCTTCATGAAAGAGAAGCTTAAGTCTAGGCCAATATGTCACATAATAAAAAAACTTTAAACTCTAGAAAAGGCCAAAGGACAAATCAAGCACCGAAACCTGGTAGGGTTCTGATCCGTGAATGCAAAGGCTTGAAGAAACTGAACTTAGAAAGGCTGACCGTACGATTGGGGTTAACTACAAAATAAAACAACTTTTCGTATTTTTCATATAGACAAGAACCCACCTCCATAAATAAATTGAAGAATCTGTTATAAAATCATGAGAATGTGTTCCTCCAATCTGCCAATATTTGGTAAAAACAATGAATGCATGCTTCAAAATACGCCACAGAAATTTTTCAGATAATGTGGTTCTGGATTTGAACGAAAATGATAGTGGTCGACCGATTTCCATGACCCCACTTCGAGAAAGTGCTTAAGTTGCATTTTCATTCATTTGCTCATGGAGGACTTCCCAGAGAGCACAGAAGTCAAATGAGTAGAATAAATTTTTTAGCCAATTGTTTTTCAATCATTATTTATGCTTTTGAGGAATAAGTGAACTGTACTGATTGTTGATTTTTTTCCAAACATGTTTGTGTGTTTTCACATGACGTTACTAAAATTCGGACGATAAAAACTATTGATTCTCCTGAGATTTTACTTTAATGATGTATAAAAGCAGCTGAAAACTACTATTTATACAAATGTTCGCTGCGAATGAGTTCTTCGTTTTATGATAGACTACGCTTAAAATTTCTAAACTTTTGCATGACGCGGTATTTACATGACGGCCGAGAGAGCTGTCATGCTGGTCAAAAAGGTGACTTATTTCGGGGAATTTGGCTATCTGAAGAGTTCATGTATTTTAAAAAAGTATTTTTTAAAAGTTTTTTAGTTCCTCGAGAGATAAATGTCACTGCAAAACTCAGTGACAGACGTTTCTGGCCGTCATGTTGGTACCCATCTGGATGGGCTCTAGCATGGCTAGACTTGCCACAAGTCGACCTCATGAATTTCATAGTGGAATATGTTGGCCCGTCCCCATACAAATCTCTATAAATTTGGGTAAGAAATATCTCCGCATATCTCGGTTAAGAAAAATTGCTGTGACCTGAATCTTGGCGAGAGTCTTGGTATATATTTGCCTTTTTTCTTTTCCCAGATTCTGGACTTAATCTATCGAGTGATTTTTATTTTTATTTTGATCTATTTTGAATGGCGTGAAACTGAAAACCAGCAACAGCCGTTTTATCAAAAATGCCATTGCATTTTGAGTTATTTTTTTGTAAAAAAAATACCTCTTAGTCGGCGCGTCGGGTATGTTATGGACGGGTGGTTCAGTGAGTGGATCAGTGGTTCAGTGGATCAGTGGATCAGTGAGAGATGTATGTATGTCACACCAATCAGATTGGATCTACTATTAAACACCAATCAAATTTCTTGTTGTAAAGGTAAATGGCAAGTGAGAAGATTTGATCCCGAAACAGTTGAGAACGGCCATATTTATTCTTCTGTAAAAGAGGAGGAAGTATTCATATATTGGGTTTACCTCGACATTTTCTGTGGGTTAGGCTGAGGAGTTTGTGGGCGGGTTTGATAGTCATTAACAATTGGATAATCAGTCAAAGAAACATAGTGTTTGGGATCATGTATAACTGCGAGCATGCGATGAAGGGTGAGCTTTTCCCATTATGTAAGGTTTTGAATTAAATGAGTGTTAGCCGCTCTACTACCAATGTTGATGTGGTTTCTATGATATGAACAATTGTATTTAAGGGGGCGGAATGCAGTAGAGGGAATGTGAAGAGGTTGTGACCAGGTTCGAATCGTTTGCGTGTTGTAGTGAAACCTGAATATTGCTGCAGAGTCGAGAGAGAGTCGTTAATTTCAGCATCTATATCATTGATCAGTTTCAATGATAAGTTTCGACAAGAAAAGCGAATTTCGTCAACAGAACAAAAAGAAATTATTCTGTGACGATTTTACATTTATAATGGTTCTTGTTTACTACTGGGATGAGAAGATACGTTATAAATGAAACTTAATCTTTTCTCGTCAACGTTATCAGGGTTTTCGCTTTATCACATTAATAGCCAGCACGACGAATTGTAGAAGAAAAATAAAATTTCTTGTTTAAGATAACTTAAGTGAGGTAAATGAAGTCTTGGGAGTTCTATGTTTGTGTTAAGTCAGTGCAACGACTTTGGTGATTGAATAATATACATCGGGTTGTTTCAGTGTAATGGTGGCTAGTTATGAACGAGATGAGCTTTGCGTTTTGAAGTAGTTCATTAGTAGTAAACAAATGGGAAGAGATAATTTATTTCAGGTTACAAAGGGTAACTTGATACTTTTGTTTTTCACAACGAGTAAATTCAATTAGAGGTCACGAATCGT
This sequence comes from Platygyra sinensis, assembly GCA_019787425.1. Classification (NCBI taxonomy): domain Eukaryota; kingdom Metazoa; phylum Cnidaria; class Anthozoa; order Scleractinia; family Merulinidae; genus Platygyra; species Platygyra sinensis. Next base: position 15,595 of record JAHPZR010008760.1, on the reverse strand, counting down.
CGCTTCTAGTTCATAGGACATATTTTAGACGAGACGAGACTATTTAGATTTGAAACAGTTTTAACGTTTACAAAATAAGTGAAGTGACAATTGTTGTGTTCTTGTATGCAAATGTAACGAGATATCTTTATTTTTAGTTACAAAGGGTAATTTGACACCCTTGTTTTTCACAAGGAAGTAAATTCAATTAGAGGTGATGATTCGTGAGCACTTATTTTCCCGAGATGTTTGCTAATTTTAGTTAGAATTGGTAACTTGATACTTCTGTTTTTCACAAGAGAGTAAATTCAATTGGAGCTGACGAATCGTCACCACTTGTTCTCATGAAATGTTTGAACAAAGAAAACGAGATATTGCTATTTTTAATTACAAATGGTAACTTAACACTTTTGTTTTTCACACTGGAGTAAATTCAGTTAGAGCTAACAAGTTATGGCCTCTTGTTCCCAGGATATTAAACAAAAAAGAAGTTAACATGTTTGGGCAGCTTTTAGGTGTCTGCAGAAGAGGTTTGATATGGTTAACTCGAGGACATTTTATGATATTCGTTTCAGTCCGAGATCTTTTTTGTTAAAGGTAAAAAAAAGTATGAAAACTGTTCAAAATAATGTTCCTTGAAGTCTGCGTGGCACCAAGTTAAACTACAAATTAATCAGTAAATCAGGCTTAAACGAGTCAGAGAGCTTATTTCTCTTTCTTGCTATTTTTGAGTTATTTTTTTGTGAAAAAAATTCTTCTTAGTCGGCGCATCGGGTATGTTATGGACGGGTCAGTGTGAAGGTGCAATAAGAGGTTTAAACAGTCTAGTCGTTGTTGTCAGTTGTTGTGCTACAGATTGATCAGTTGATTGCTTGGCTATAGTCATCAGTGAATCAACAAGGACAACCTCGTTCCCAGGGTCTCTCATCTTACCGCCTGGGGCGAGCGAGGAGAGAACGAGGTTGCAACTAGGACTGCTTGCAGATAAGAAACGTGAGGGTAGATGTTCAGGTGATTATTAACCATGACGCCATCATAGAGATGAACGATGATGCAATAATATAGTTTGTGTTGATCAAGTGATATGGTGTCTACCGTAATAACTGAATCATCGAGGGGTCTCTGGAATGTGCAATGCCAGGAGCCCATTACCTAATGGGCTCCTGGCATTGCACATTCCAGAGACCCCTCGATGATTCAGTTATTACGGTAGACACCATATCACTTGATCAACACAAACTATATTATTGCATCATCGTTCATCTCTATGATGGCGTCATGGTTAATAATCACCTGAACATCTACCCTCACGTTTCTTATCTGCAAGCAGTCCTAGTTGCAACCTCGTTCTCTCCTCGCTCGCCCCAGGCGGTAAGATGAGAGACCCTGGGAACGAGGTTGTCCTTGTTGATTCACTGATGACTATAGCCAAGCAATCAACTGATCAATCTGTAGCACAACAACTGACAACAACGACTAGACTGTTTAAACCTCTTATTGCACCTTCACACTGACCCGTCCATAACATACCCGATGCGCCGACTAAGAAGAATTTTTTTCACAAAAAAATAACTCAAAAATAGCAAGAAAGAGAAATAAGCTCTCTGACTCGTTTAAGCCTGATTTACTGATTAATTTGTAGTTTAACTTGGTGCCACGCAGACTTCAAGGAACATTATTTTGAACAGTTTTCATACTTTTTTTTACCTTTAACAAAAAAGATCTCGGACTGAAACGAATATCATAAAATGTCCTCGAGTTAACCATATCAAACCTCTTCTGCAGACACCTAAAAGCTGCCCAAACATGTTAACTTCTTTTTTGTTTAATATCCTGGGAACAAGAGGCCATAACTTGTTAGCTCTAACTGAATTTACTCCAGTGTGAAAAACAAAAGTGTTAAGTTACCATTTGTAATTAAAAATAGCAATATCTCGTTTTCTTTGTTCAAACATTTCATGAGAACAAGTGGTGACGATTCGTCAGCTCCAATTGAATTTACTCTCTTGTGAAAAACAGAAGTATCAAGTTACCAATTCTAACTAAAATTAGCAAACATCTCGGGAAAATAAGTGCTCACGAATCATCACCTCTAATTGAATTTACTTCCTTGTGAAAAACAAGGGTGTCAAATTACCCTTTGTAACTAAAAATAAAGATATCTCGTTACATTTGCATACAAGAACACAACAATTGTCACTTCACTTATTTTGTAAACGTTAAAACTGTTTCAAATCTAAATAGTCTCGTCTCGTCTAAAATATGTCCTATGAACTAGAAGCGACGATTCGTGACCTCTAATTGAATTTACTCGTTGTGAAAAACAAAAGTATCAAGTTACCCTTTGTAACCTGAAATAAATTATCTCTTCCCATTTGTTTACTACTAATGAACTACTTCAAAACGCAAAGCTCATCTCGTTCATAACTAGCCACCATTACACTGAAACAACCCGATGTATATTATTCAATCACCAAAGTCGTTGCACTGACTTAACACAAACATAGAACTCCCAAGACTTCATTTACCTCACTTAAGTTATCTTAAACAAGAAATTTTATTTTTCTTCTACAATTCGTCGTGCTGGCTATTAATGTGATAAAGCGAAAACCCTGATAACGTTGACGAGAAAAGATTAAGTTTCATTTATAACGTATCTTCTCATCCCAGTAGTAAACAAGAACCAATATAAATGTAAAATCGTCACAGAATAATTTCTTTTTGTTCTGTTGACGAAATTCGCTTTTCTTGTCGAAACTTATCATTGAAACTGATCAATGATATAGATGCTGAAATTAACGACTCTCTCTCGACTCTGCAGCAATATTCAGGTTTCACTACAACACGCAAACGATTCGAACCTGGTCACAACCTCTTCACATTCCCTCTACTGCATTCCGCCCCCTTAAATACAATTGTTCATATCATAGAAACCACATCAACATTGGTAGTAGAGCGGCTAACACTCATTTAATTCAAAACCTTACATAATGGGAAAAGCTCACCCTTCATCGCATGCTCGCAGTTATACATGATCCCAAACACAAAGTTTCTTTGACTGATTATCCAATTGTTAATGACTATCAAACCCGCCCACAAACTCCTCAGCCTAACCCACAGAAAATGTCGAGGTAAACCCAATATATGAATACTTCCTCCTCTTTTACAGAAGAATAAATATGGCCGTTCTCAACTGTTTCGGGATCAAATCTTCTCACTTGCCATTTACCTTTACAACAAGAAATTTGATTGGTGTTTAATAGTAGATCCAATCTGATTGGTGTGACATACATACATCTCTCACTGATCCACTGATCCACTGAACCACTGATCCACTCACTGAACCACCCGTCCATAACATACCCGACGCGCCGACTAAGAGGTATTTTTTTTACAAAAAAATAACTCAAAAATGCAATGGCATTTTTGATAAAACGGCTGTTGCTGGTTTTCAGTTTCACGCCATTCAAAATAGATCAAAATAAAAATAAAAATCACTCGATAGATTAAGTCCAGAATCTGGGAAAAGAAAAAAGGCAAATATATACCAAGACTCTCGCCAAGATTCAGGTCACAGCAATTTTTCTTAACCGAGATATGCGGAGATATTTCTTACCCAAATTTATAGAGATTTGTATGGGGACGGGCCAACATATTCCACTATGAAATTCATGAGGTCGACTTGTGGCAAGTCTAGCCATGCTAGAGCCCATCCAGATGGGTACCAACATGACGGCCAGAAACGTCTGTCACTGAGTTTTGCAGTGACATTTATCTCTCGAGGAACTAAAAAACTTTTAAAAAATACTTTTTTAAAATACATGAACTCTTCAGATAGCCAAATTCCCCGAAATAAGTCACCTTTTTGACCAGCATGACAGCTCTCTCGGCCGTCATGTAAATACCGCGTCATGCAAAAGTTTAGAAATTTAAGCGTAGTCTATCATAAAACGAAGAACTCATTCGCAGCGAACATTTGTATAAATAGTAGTTTTCAGCTGCTTTTATACATCATTAAAGTAAAATCTCAGGAGAATCAATAGTTTTATCGTCCGAATTTTAGTAACGTCATGTGAAAACACCAAACATGTTTGGAAAAAAATCAACAATCAGTACAGTTCACTTATTCCTCAAAAGCATAAATAATGATTTGAAAAACAATTGGCTAAAAAATTTATTCTACTCATTTGACTTCTGTGCTCTCTGGGAAGTCTCCATGAGCAAATGAATGAAAATGCAACTTAAGCACTTTCTCGAAGTGGGGTCATGGAAATCGGTCGACCACTATCATTTTCGTTCAAATCCAGAACCACATTATCTGAAAAATTTCTGTGGCGTATTTTGAAGCATGCATTCATTGTTTTTACCAAATATTGGCAGATTGGAGGAACACATTCTCATGATTTTATAACAGATTCTTCAATTTATTTATGGAGGTGGGTTCTTGTCTATATGAAAAATACGAAAAGTTGTTTTATTTTGTAGTTAACCCCAATCGTACGGTCAGCCTTTCTAAGTTCAGTTTCTTCAAGCCTTTGCATTCACGGATCAGAACCCTACCAGGTTTCGGTGCTTGATTTGTCCTTTGGCCTTTTCTAGAGTTTAAAGTTTTTTTATTATGTGACATATTGGCCTAGACTTAAGCTTCTCTTTCATGAAGACTGCTTTATGAGTTTTTCGGAATTTTTTGAGACAGCCTAGGACAATCGAGGGTAGTCTTGGACAGTTTCGAAATTCCTCGGATATTTTTTGGAAATCATCGGACTTACCTCAATTCCTAATATTGACAGATTAGCCATTTGCTTTTGTGCGAACATTCATCGGTTAACTGGTAGATGTGGTAGCATTGTTAAGTTCGCGAGAACTGTAAGAAGATATGGATTACGCAATTCAAATAACAATGCCAAAGTCGAATTTAAATAATCGAGTCTCGTCCGAAAAAAGAAATAAAGAGGGTGAAAAACTAACAACACAACCACTCTAGCCGACAAAAGGACTATTATCTGAACTCCACAATCCGAGCTGCGAAACAAGAAGAGAGTCCGGAGTCCACGATATTTTGGAAATCCTTTCGATGTATCGTAAAAGTCTTTAACTGAATGCGCTATCCTTTGATTCGAAAACCTATTCACACCCCACCCTACTATGTCCATTCTTCAAGCGCTCATTGAAGCCACTTGGTCGTATTAAAAACAAAGAACAAAACAACACGCTCCTTCAAACTATCTTATAAAATAACTATCTTACGATATAACCCACTGGTTTATAGAAAGGTGGAAAGTTTCTTGAAACACAACTTACATACGTTAGCGAGGTTTTTAGCCCGTTAGCGAGGTTTATAAAGTTTAAGTGACAAAAGTAATCAGGCAATTACTTTGGTTTTGGTTTTAGTTACTACGCTTCGAGTTTGCCGGGCCGAGTTGTCTAATTGCTGTAATTGGAAAGTAACTGGTTTAGTTTTGCTTTTATGACACTATTAGCATAAATGTCTCGGTCATTGACCCCAAAAAAACCTAACAAAGTGTCAGACAGGCTTAACTCAAGTTAGCGTCTTGACTGCAATAAAAACGTCTGTAAAGGGTGCTGCTACCTGGCGAAGAGAAAGAAACTCCAAATGCTGATGCTATGATTGTCAGTCCTGTGAATACACTCAACATGTCAGACATGATGCAGAGGACATAAAATCTTCAAAAAGTATAAACCGACCCCTTGGCATTGGCAGATTTCCCTCGTATGGCGAGCTTTCTTTTGGGTAGAAATGTTTTCCACTTACTACGATGCTGCCGGGATGATAACTTCTTTCGAGAACAAGGAAATGTTTTTTATCGAACTGGTTGTAACCCATCACGACACATTTATATCACAAGACTTATGTAGGGGATTCCCCTTTACATGAAAAGATTAATGCGAGTGGCTGCATGTGTGGTGTGACTAGCGCGAGAGGGGACAAGGTTTAATTAACGTGATGTGACGTTGAAAATCCCCATTGAGAGGAAAACTGCGGCGATAATTGCAATTCCGAACAGAAACACATTTAATGAATCTCCTTTGTGTAACTGTGTCAACATGTTTATGGATTGCTTTATTGAAAATTTTCATTGTGTATACAAAAAGCTCTAGGATTAATTTATTGCAGGGTTTTAACCCTTAAAACCAAAAGACGAGCTGAGTGGACTGTAAATATGAAGAATTGACCTCCAAAACTGAAATCACAGATTTCTTCATATTTTGCCAGGACAAACCCTTTGGTAAACTTTTTTCGAAAGTAAGACTAAAACCTTGTCAGAGAGTTTTTGATTTCAACAGATCAAACAAAAATTAGAGTTGCAGTTTTCGCCCCGTTACAGCCGCTATTAAATTCAGCCAGACTTGTGCATATTCATCACGTCTCGAATCACGTCGTCAGAAAAAACATGTTTTGGCGTCGTAATGACACTTATTACAGTATTAGATGCTAATTCGACCGGAATACAAATGTGGACGATCTCTTACATACTTTTTAGTTCACGCTGGGAAAAAGTTTGGCCTAAGGGATTCAAAATCGGCTTATTTTTATAGCAAAAATGCGAGATATTTCGAGATATTCAGAGGATTTTTCGAGATATTTAGAAACTTTTTGGGACATTTAGACATTTTTTTGAGAATTCCGGAAAGATATTTAGGCGATTTTGCGAGATATTTGTGTAAAGGCTAATTTCCTGTTCTGTCTGTATTTGATGAGAAGTAAACAATGCTTCACGTGTATATGACATGTTAGAGTGATTTTACTCAACCCGTGAAACAGAAACTACTTGTTAGTGTGTGTTTTTTGTATCAGTGCGTGGTATACAAAAACAAAGACTAGAAAACAAAAGTATTACTAACTAGAGGGGATAGTAGTGAGTATTACAAACTCGGTCACAGGTTATACCTTTCTGTACTTTACCCATTGTCATGCTATGTTCAAGTCTTATTCATGTTTAAGCTAAGATACTTAACACAACTTGTTGCCAAGCGGTAGCGTGAGAATTTCCGATCGACAATTAAATAACCAATTAAATAAATTAGAAAAATAAACTCCACGAACTTGTGCTTGCGCATTTCTTATTATGCGACTTTTCAGTTGCGCAAGCTGACTTTTTTATATGCTGTAAAACAATAAAGATAGTTTTCAAAAATGTATTTTTCATTTAAATTTTTCCTGTACCCAGGCACGAAAATGGCCTTCGAAAATTCCTTCTTTTCTGTATTATTTTCGAAGTGCAAAAACTAGCAATCTTCAGGCGTTTCTAATCCGAAGTGAAAATGCACTTCTTGGCAATACCTTTTTTTAATAAATTTGTGTTGTAATTATGATCCCAAAAATACATGTAAAAAGTCATTTTAACAGAGCGAGCCATCTTTTTCTGAGAGTGATGGGAATATGCACAAGTTTCTGGCTGAATTTAATAGCGGCTGTAACGGGGCGAAAACTGCAACTCTAATTTTTGTTTGATCTGTTGAAATCAAAAACTCTCTGACAAGGTTTTAGTCTTACTTTCGAAAAAAGTTTACCAAAGGGTTTGTCCTGGCAAAATATGAAGAAATCTGTGATTTCAGTTTTGGAGGTCAATTCTTCATATTTACAGTCCACTCAGCTCGTCTTTTGGTTTTAAGGGTTAAAACCCTGCAATAAATTAATCCTAGAGCTTTTTGTATACACAATGAAAATTTTCAATAAAGCAATCCATAAACATGTTGACACAGTTACACAAAGGAGATTCATTAAATGTGTTTCTGTTCGGAATTGCAATTATCGCCGCAGTTTTCCTCTCAATGGGGATTTTCAACGTCACATCACGTTAATTAAACCTTGTCCCCTCTCGCGCTAGTCACACCACACATGCAGCCACTCGCATTAATCTTTTCATGTAAAGGGGAATCCCCTACATAAGTCTTGTGATATAAATGTGTCGTGATGGGTTACAACCAGTTCGATAAAAAACATTTCCTTGTTCTCGAAAGAAGTTATCATCCCGGCAGCATCGTAGTAAGTGGAAAACATTTCTACCCAAAAGAAAGCTCGCCATACGAGGGAAATCTGCCAATGCCAAGGGGTCGGTTTATACTTTTTGAAGATTTTATGTCCTCTGCATCATGTCTGACATGTTGAGTGTATTCACAGGACTGACAATCATAGCATCAGCATTTGGAGTTTCTTTCTCTTCGCCAGGTAGCAGCACCCTTTACAGACGTTTTTATTGCAGTCAAGACGCTAACTTGAGTTAAGCCTGTCTGACACTTTGTTAGGTTTTTTTGGGGTCAATGACCGAGACATTTATGCTAATAGTGTCATAAAAGCAAAACTAAACCAGTTACTTTCCAATTACAGCAATTAGACAACTCGGCCCGGCAAACTCGAAGCGTAGTAACTAAAACCAAAACCAAAGTAATTGCCTGATTACTTTTGTCACTTAAACTTTATAAACCTCGCTAACGGGCTAAAAACCTCGCTAACGTATGTAAGTTGTGTTTCAAGAAACTTTCCACCTTTCTATAAACCAGTGGGTTATATCGTAAGATAGTTATTTTATAAGATAGTTTGAAGGAGCGTGTTGTTTTGTTCTTTGTTTTTAATACGACCAAGTGGCTTCAATGAGCGCTTGAAGAATGGACATAGTAGGGTGGGGTGTGAATAGGTTTTCGAATCAAAGGATAGCGCATTCAGTTAAAGACTTTTACGATACATCGAAAGGATTTCCAAAATATCGTGGACTCCGGACTCTCTTCTTGTTTCGCAGCTCGGATTGTGGAGTTCAGATAATAGTCCTTTTGTCGGCTAGAGTGGTTGTGTTGTTAGTTTTTCACCCTCTTTATTTCTTTTTTCGGACGAGACTCGATTATTTAAATTCGACTTTGGCATTGTTATTTGAATTGCGTAATCCATATCTTCTTACAGTTCTCGCGAACTTAACAATGCTACCACATCTACCAGTTAACCGATGAATGTTCGCACAAAAGCAAATGGCTAATCTGTCAATATTAGGAATTGAGGTAAGTCCGATGATTTCCAAAAAATATCCGAGGAATTTCGAAACTGTCCAAGACTACCCTCGATTGTCCTAGGCTGTCTCAAAAAATTCCGAAAAACTCATAAAGCAGTCTTCATGAAAGAGAAGCTTAAGTCTAGGCCAATATGTCACATAATAAAAAAACTTTAAACTCTAGAAAAGGCCAAAGGACAAATCAAGCACCGAAACCTGGTAGGGTTCTGATCCGTGAATGCAAAGGCTTGAAGAAACTGAACTTAGAAAGGCTGACCGTACGATTGGGGTTAACTACAAAATAAAACAACTTTTCGTATTTTTCATATAGACAAGAACCCACCTCCATAAATAAATTGAAGAATCTGTTATAAAATCATGAGAATGTGTTCCTCCAATCTGCCAATATTTGGTAAAAACAATGAATGCATGCTTCAAAATACGCCACAGAAATTTTTCAGATAATGTGGTTCTGGATTTGAACGAAAATGATAGTGGTCGACCGATTTCCATGACCCCACTTCGAGAAAGTGCTTAAGTTGCATTTTCATTCATTTGCTCATGGAGACTTCCCAGAGAGCACAGAAGTCAAATGAGTAGAATAAATTTTTTAGCCAATTGTTTTTCAAATCATTATTTATGCTTTTGAGGAATAAGTGAACTGTACTGATTGTTGATTTTTTTCCAAACATGTTTGGTGTTTTCACATGACGTTACTAAAATTCGGACGATAAAACTATTGATTCTCCTGAGATTTTACTTTAATGATGTATAAAAGCAGCTGAAAACTACTATTTATACAAATGTTCGCTGCGAATGAGTTCTTCGTTTTATGATAGACTACGCTTAAATTTCTAAACTTTTGCATGACGCGGTATTTACATGACGGCCGAGAGAGCTGTCATGCTGGTCAAAAAGGTGACTTATTTCGGGGAATTTGGCTATCTGAAGAGTTCATGTATTTTAAAAAAGTATTTTTTAAAAGTTTTTTAGTTCCTCGAGAGATAAATGTCACTGCAAAACTCAGTGACAGACGTTTCTGGCCGTCATGTTGGTACCCATCTGGATGGGCTCTAGCATGGCTAGACTTGCCACAAGTCGACCTCATGAATTTCATAGTGGAATATGTTGGCCCGTCCCCATACAAATCTCTATAAATTTGGGTAAGAAATATCTCCGCATATCTCGGTTAAGAAAAATTGCTGTGACCTGAATCTTGGCGAGAGTCTTGGTATATATTTGCCTTTTTTCTTTTCCCAGATTCTGGACTTAATCTATCGAGTGATTTTTATTTTTATTTTGATCTATTTTGAATGGCGTGAAACTGAAAACCAGCAACAGCCGTTTTATCAAAAATGCCATTGCATTTTTGAGTTATTTTTTTGTAAAAAAAATACCTCTTAGTCGGCGCGTCGGGTATGTTATGGACGGGTGGTTCAGTGAGTGGATCAGTGGTTCAGTGGATCAGTGGATCAGTGAGAGATGTATGTATGTCACACCAATCAGATTGGATCTACTATTAAACACCAATCAAATTTCTTGTTGTAAAGGTAAATGGCAAGTGAGAAGATTTGATCCCGAAACAGTTGAGAACGGCCATATTTATTCTTCTGTAAAAGAGGAGGAAGTATTCATATATTGGGTTTACCTCGACATTTTCTGTGGGTTAGGCTGAGGAGTTTGTGGGCGGGTTTGATAGTCATTAACAATTGGATAATCAGTCAAAGAAACTTTGTGTTTGGGATCATGTATAACTGCGAGCATGCGATGAAGGGTGAGCTTTTCCCATTATGTAAGGTTTTGAATTAAATGAGTGTTAGCCGCTCTACTACCAATGTTGATGTGGTTTCTATGATATGAACAATTGTATTTAAGGGGGCGGAATGCAGTAGAGGGAATGTGAAGAGGTTGTGACCAGGTTCGAATCGTTTGCGTGTTGTAGTGAAACCTGAATATTGCTGCAGAGTCGAGAGAGAGTCGTTAATTTCAGCATCTATATCATTGATCAGTTTCAATGATAAGTTTCGACAAGAAAAGCGAATTTCGTCAACAGAACAAAAAGAAATTATTCTGTGACGATTTTACATTTATAATGGTTCTTGTTTACTACTGGGATGAGAAGATACGTTATAAATGAAACTTAATCTTTTCTCGTCAACGTTATCAGGGTTTTCGCTTTATCACATTAATAGCCAGCACGACGAATTGTAGAAGAAAAATAAAATTTCTTGTTTAAGATAACTTAAGTGAGGTAAATGAAGTCTTGGGAGTTCTATGTTTGTGTTAAGTCAGTGCAACGACTTTGGTGATTGAATAATATACATCGGGTTGTTTCAGTGTAATGGTGGCTAGTTATGAACGAGATGAGCTTTGCGTTTTGAAGTAGTTCATTAGTAGTAAACAAATGGGAAGAGATAATTTATTTCAGGTTACAAAGGGTAACTTGATACTTTTGTTTTTCACAACGAGTAAATTCAATTAGAGGTCACGAATCGTCGCTTCTAGTTCATAGGACATATTTTAGACGAGACGAGACTATTTAGATTTGAAACAGTTTTAACGTTTACAAAATAAGTGAAGTGACAATTGTTGTGTTCTTGTATGCAAATGTAACGAGATATCTTTATTTTTAGTTACAAAGGGTAATTTGACACCCTTGTTTTTCACAAGGAAGTAAATTCAATTAGAGGTGATGATTCGTGAGCACTTATTTTCCCGAGATGTTTGCTAATTTTAGTTAGAATTGGTAACTTGATACTTCTGTTTTTCACAAGAGAGTAAATTCAATTGGAGCTGACGAATCGTCACCACTTGTTCTCATGAAATGTTTGAACAAAGAAAACGAGATATTGCTATTTTTAATTACAAATGGTAACTTAACACTTTTGTTTTTCACACTGGAGTAAATTCAGTTAGAGCTAACAAGTTATGGCCTCTTGTTCCCAGGATATTAAACAAAAAAGAAGTTAACATGTTTGGGCAGCTTTTAGGTGTCTGCAGAAGAGGTTTGATATGGTTAACTCGAGGACATTTTATGATATTCGTTTCAGTCCGAGATCTTTTTTGTTAAAGGTAAAAAAAAGTATGAAAACTGTTCAAAATAATGTTCCTTGAAGTCTGCGTGGCACCAAGTTAAACTACAAATTAATCAGTAAATCAGGCTTAAACGAGTCAGAGAGCTTATTTCTCTTTCTTGCTATTTTTGAGTTATTTTTTTGTGAAAAAAATTCTTCTTAGTCGGCGCATCGGGTATGTTATGGACGGGTCAGTGTGAAGGTGCAATAAGAGGTTTAAACAGTCTAGTCGTTGTTGTCAGTTGTTGTGCTACAGATTGATCAGTTGATTGCTTGGCTATAGTCATCAGTGAATCAACAAGGACAACCTCGTTCCCAGGGTCTCTCATCTTACCGCCTGGGGCGAGCGAGGAGAGAACGAGGTTGCAACTAGGACTGCTTGCAGATAAGAAACGTGAGGGTAGATGTTCAGGTGATTATTAACCATGACGCCATCATAGAGATGAACGATGATGCAATAATATAGTTTGTGTTGATCAAGTGATATGGTGTCTACCGTAATAACTGAATCATCGAGGGGTCTCTGGAATGTGCAATGCGTTGTGACTGTAGCGCTGGGAAAACAGCTAATTTTTAAAAGCGCGGTTATAAGATCTACGATCTTTCTTGTCGTCTCTAACCCATACCTTACTTACAACAGTTTTGACCTACATGTACTAAATTTCTGTTATTCCACCCACAAAAATAATATAGGTATTAAATCATCATCTGTCAATACTCCATGTTTCATTATGGAAGCACACAATACACATATATAGCTTGCCCCTCTACAAAAAAAAAAATTCACAGCCCTTTTTTGCGCAACAACTCAAAAACCTGCAGAAAAACAGTCACCCATTCTCCCCCCCCCCCTTCCACCAGCCCATTTATTCCAACCCATTTATCCACAAAAACTCCTACACGCTAAGCGTGCCTATATTTTATCCATACCCTCTTGCGACAACTTAAGATGACAACTTATCTTAGCGATACAAGATCGTATGTACATCAGATTCTCAGTTTCTTTCTTGCTGTACATTGTAGCCAAAAAGCTTGTCAAATTAACTAAATTATCACTAAAGAGTCGATTAAATGCTCCCATTTTCATAACCTTTTAATTAAAAAAATAACTCTTGCACGCCTTGCGTGCCTATGTTTTATCTAGGGGGAGTGGGAGGGGGTGTGGGTGTAACAGTTTCGTTAAGTGTTGAGCGAGTGCATGGTTGAGTTTACGAGGGAGCTTTGTTACTGAGATGTAGCACTATTTCTCTTGTTGATTACGTGACTCGTGGGAGTAGTTTGTCGCGCGAGTCTATTGTATATTCGTAGACGATTAAATCCTCGCCAGTAATCCTGAGAATGCAGGTATGTTTTAATTTTTCTCATTTAATTTCACTGGCGGGTAATACGAGTCCCATTGATTGAAATTCTGACAAATTTTAATTTTGTGTGTTATTAATTTTCAGAAAATACTTCACCCAGTCAGCGTGACACGTACTCTCCATGAAAAATCGTCCTAATGCTATGATTATAAAATCAATGTGACAATAGGGACCTTTAGATCAGGGCACCGCACTTCGAAAATGTCGGCCTCCAAACCTTATGCACATGCTCCCCTAGTACGGAAACCTCGTACTCAGTAGTCGTCCTCGTCCTCGATCTAAAGGTCTCTAAGTACTAAAGTGATAGACGTCATTTCAAATTTGAGATGTCAATAACAGCACTTGGGACATAAGTTGGGAAGAAGCACTTAAAGCGTCAGCTAGGATGCCCCCCTCTTTCGGGCTCTGACTGCACTCGAGCCATCTGCTTACGCCCTTTGACCATTTCGCTCGCTATTCATCCCATAACTATACCCGTGCAGATTCGGATGGACTGCACGCTTAGGGGCAGTATAGTCCAGTTCCTCTTAAAAGTAGGAAAACGGAACCATCAAATAACCTTAATCCTAATGACGTAATTTAACACAAGTTCTGTTATATCTTTACCATAACAAGAAAAATTTCTCCCACCCAGACGCATGTGACTATACTAGCCCATCAATGGGTATTATTACCTGCGTCCGATTGTATGCGCGCCAATACTATCAAGCCGGCATAAGCATACGTAGGCTAGACTGAACACACACTATCGAACCAACGCATGTCATGCCAATTTAAGCAATACACATACCAATAATCCCAATATATAGAATTTTTAGGCCCTGATGGAAGAAGTCCCCCCCCCTTGTGTGCCCGTACGAACTTACATCTTAAGCAAAACATAGACAGCACTATTTAGTCACTTGTTGTTATTACATGCCCACTTTATACCAACACAAAGAAGCAGTTTACAGCCGATGCCAGAATTTTGAGGACAGTTATGCCAAATACGTCCAAGATCTGCTCTGAGTACGTCAGAGTCCTTCACATAACTTTCGAGAACTCTCTACCCAGCCACCTGATGGCTGACTGTTAAGAGTCGGAGAGAGCCATGATAAACATAGCAAAAAATTGCTCTACAGTTATTTACATAATAATTCTCAAAAGTATGCATGAATCCAACACGTTACAACCATATTCACATACCCTCATCTAAACACAGCTATCGACCAATGAGAGCAAGCATAGTAGCTCAGTTGCATTAATAACTAACCCATTAAGTAAATTTTAAGCAAAACAGCATATAACTGCATATCACAACGTATATTTATCATGTCACGATAAATCACTGACTTCCTTCTGGTAGGTACATATGTATGTTTATTGAGAAACCTCCACAAGAAATGTGTGGTTGACATGCACAAGGAAATAAATGCAGTACAAAGTTATGACACATTGTAACCTTATTTGCTCTGGTGATGAAAATTACCAGTAGCAGCATGACATTTTTTCAATACTTTACTTTTAAAAAAATGTGAAAAAAACTTTAAAAAAACTATCAGGACATTAAAGTACACCTTGTCCCAAAATATATTTTTCAATCCATATAAAACTTTCCACCTATTCTTCAGACGATTAGCTTTTATCTCCAGTCTTGGACTTCTTTGTGGGCTTCAAAACTTATGATAGACTAATGCATTATCAATTCTCAGTCGACTGAGCTATTATGGACTGCCCCAAATGGACTATCCCTAAAAATGCGACTACCCCTAAAAATAACAACTGATGAACACAAAATGGTCCAAAAAGCACAAACTCAAACCAAGTTTAATCATTTTATTTTGAATCAGCTGTACCATCAGTATCAGGATCATACTCTAAGTTCTGTGAACATAATAACTTGAAAAGGCATGACTGTACTGACATGTGAGTAAAGAAACCCAGTGTAAAACATTTGCGATTATAGGACATAGCACTGGTCAATTTAGATTGTAAATGTCACACTGCCACAGTGATTGTCACTTCTGTTCCCATGTCGATCCAGTCAGCTACCAGCACATGCCCCACAAACAATTATGCAAGAATGATTAAGATCATATATTTTGACGTAAAATAAAATTGAGTTATTAATTAAATTATAATAATAAAATAAAATTAAAAATAAAATAAATTAGAGACTGTAATCAATCTCTTTTTCTAG